>CM040430.1:113906480-113979251 GCA_022702705.1 Papilionanthe hookeriana x Papilionanthe teres | reverse complement strand
ACACTCAACATCGGGCATTTATGGGTAAATTCAAGAATCAACTGGATTAACATTTCTATTTTCCATTGGGCAGTGGCGTGGCTATTGCTAACCTGGAATCCCGAGGGAGCTCCGTTAATGGCGGCATCGTCACGCCGAAGCTTTTACCTTACCATAAGGGATATAAGGAATTCACCGATTGGCACAAAAGTGAACCTAATTGCGAAGGCCATAGAGATCGGTATCTCCAGGAAGTCCGGAGGGAGCGGTCTGCTTCTCACTTGAGTATAATCTAAGAAATTTTTCTCGTTAATGCTTGTACCCTTCTAGATATTAAAATATTTTTAGGGCTTAAGGCGGAGAATAGAATGTTTGCGGTTCCCGGCCTGCTTTTGTAGGTTTAATCTAAGAAATTTTACATTTGCTACTTGCCTCTTATCATAAGGATTCTGCCGAAGATTTTGCTTAGCAAGAAAGGTGCAATCTTTCTTCGATGATGCTTGTTTTTGTAGGTTGAATCTGTCGTGCATTTAATGTCTTATTTATGCATATTTTTGTGATTTTATTGGTATAATCAGAACTGAAAGCCCATGGAATTGAATGCTGTTTTTATCGCAGAATAGATATGTTGCAAACATAAAACTTCAACCCCAGCCATTTAATTTCCATTGCAAATGAGAGGAATGCCAGAATCACCTAGCAGTTGCTGTGCAGTTTAGAGTGAAGAGATTCTACTTTGAATTAGAAATTAAAATCATAGTTGTGAATTGTGATGGAGCTTTAGCAGGTCAGACAGTCTATGGACTTTGTTTCTTATCAGAGAATCTAAAAATGCTTTAAAAGATTTTTGAAGAAGTAAAAAATATAAATGTCGTAGAGGTTGTTATAGGAGACTGATAATCTATTGAGGTTGGCTTGGTGTTCTTTATTGACATTAAAAGAAGACGTACAAAGAAAATTATATCATATAGAAATAAAAGTTAGGGAGGGAGTAAAAAAATATTGAAGGTATATTAATCTCAAAAATATTTAGAAATAAAATAATGTCCAATTGACTGTCTGAATTGCAACAAATTGAATGAAAACATCTAACTTTCTTTTAGTATGGATGGTATGCCTCAATATTTGGTCTTCAATGGATTTGATGTTCTTCAATAATTAACTGGCTTAGTAGAACATGTCATATATCTTCCGGGGAAATTGTACTACAGATCCTCTCTATTATTGAGAAATCATGGCATTGTTTACCCACTCCCCTTTGTTCCCGCTAAGCCTCAAGCAATCCAGTAGCTAAATTTTAAACTGCTACTAACTGCTGATGCTTTACTTTTCCATACTTGGGTTGGAAGTTTGACATTTATTTTCTTGTCTTCACTATATTTCTACATTATACTAGTTATTTCAGGTATAGAATATAGAAAAGCTGGACTTTTTCATTTGAATCTATTTGAGATCATGTCTGAACAGAAGTAACATTTTTACTTATTTGAGTTTGTTTATAAAGCTTCACGCACACACGCTCGCGTGCGCGCACATACACATACACAGAGATTATGAACATGCTTCTGAAATACACACACGGAGACATATACATACACATATACAGAGAGAGAGAGAGAGAGAGAGAGAGAGAGAGAGAGAGAGGAGGGAGGGAGGGATTATACACATGCTTTCTGAAAGCTATCATATTTACAAAATTGCCACACATATGAAAGAATAGCAAGAACACTTTCAAACCACCGTGATTTAACGAAAGCTAAAATTATTGTTTGGCATTTTTTTATAAAATTTGATATATGGGTGGAAATTTGATGAATAGAACCATAGAAGCAAGAGGTTATTTGTTTTTTAAATAATTAAAATTTGAGGATTATGTATGAAGTTGCTCCTTTATCATTTATTTATTTTTGGGATGTCCTCTCTTATCAATTCTCTTATATATGATGGGAAACTTTCATTTATGCTCTTATTCCCAATTTAGAAACGGTGGCTGCTCTGCAGATTATTTTCTTACATTGAAATTGGTTGATGAAACGGAGCCAGCTCCAGGCTTTTCTGTGAATATTTTTGAGGATAACCTTGAAAAGCTACCCAGAATCAAATTTCCTGGTGACATAATCAGCCTTCAATGTGTCGAGGTAGGCGTTACAGTATTTGTATTATACTTTACAACCTCACCCTCATTTTACCTAAGAATATGGGGGCCTTATTTACTTGCTTATTTTTGTCATGCAAAATTCTCAATAAACTATCACATACAGTCAAGAAGTTCAATTCCAAATATTTTGGATAATTAGTCTAAGTTTGGTTAAAAATCACGACACTAGAATGTACTTCTGATATGTTCTAGGGCTTTTAGAAGGTATTTGAGAAGCGAATTTCGTTGGGAGGTTGTTGTTATAATAATAGAGTAAGTAAAAATAAATAAAATGATGTAGGTATCATTTGAATGAGACGCATCGCTCAAGGGAATCAAAACAACCAATACTTTCCCTCATTTCATTCTACCACCACATTTGATGGAAGCACATGGATTGAGACTGAAGGAGAAGAAAGGGGAAAGCGATGACACATCTAGGAATAATCAACATTGGTTTCGATACCATGCGAGGCCTACTTGAAGCCTCAAATTGGTTTGAGTGGCTTAGAGGAGACTGTTAGGTTCAATCGAGCAGCTCGAAGGGGGAGTGGACGAATTGTGGGTGAGGTTGAAGACAACACAAGAGCAACGACCGACTTATGCGGGCTTGCCTTCATATGGTAGAGCAGATCGAGCGAACGAAATCAAATCGAACATGCGAAGTGCGGGACTAAGTGGCAGGAGGAGCAAGAGCAGGAGTCGAAGTTGGAGAAGTATTGGAGGACAAGGAAGAAGCTATTGATTCAAGTGAAGGAGGAAGATGAAATATATGCACATGAGCTCACACGCTTGCACGTTGATTGTCCTTCGATCTCGATTCTCTAATAGAAACCATTTGTTGATTATGTGAGGCAAGAAGAAGGTGACAGAAGTCTCTCGAGCGACCATTTTGTGGTCTAGGGCAGAATTGTGTATACTTGTTTCTGACGATAGCAGAGATGAAGTCAACATAACAAAAATTAGGGCAGAGACGAGCGCAATGTCTTTTAAAGGGAAAAAATTTGGGTAACTAAAGCATACGCAGCGCTGTGTACGTAAAGCCATGTTACAAGGAGGTTACAACAGGTTATAATGAGGGTATTTTCGTGTTTTACCTCATGTAACCTCCTTGTGACGTGCCCATAACCTTCGTGTAACCTTCTTATATTCCCTGTAACCTTCTAATATTTAAAGGTTACAGATAGGTTACAAGTAGGTTACAAGGAGGTTATACATAAGTGGCGGCCTCCCATTGGTTGGCGTATGCAGCTCTGCGTACGCTTTACGTACCAAAATTTTTCCCTTTTGAAGGGCGCGTTCTTAAAGCCGAAGGCATCAAATCATTAGAGAATAAGGGTGGGCTCTGCGTGGCATTGTTTTGGTTAAAACAGAACCATGTTAAGGGTTTTATAAATTTGAAGTTATAATTTTAATATATATGTTTAAATATTAATTATTACTAATAATGTTTAATTAAGGCCCCGTTTGGTTCCCGATTTTTGCCGCGGCGCGGGCAGGGAAAGCCGCTTCGCCATTTTTTTTTCGTTTGTTTTACGACTTCGCGGCACAGCTGCCGCGAAGTTACTTTGAAGCCGACCGCGGGAGAACCCTCGCGGCGCGAACTTTCGTCCTGTGATTTTTTATCCGTTACCCCGCTCCTATCTGCTTCCGCTGTCTCTCTCGCAAACCCTATTTCGAACGACCTTCTGCTGGCTATTTCAATGGGTCGCAGGTTATTTCAATAGCCTTAAAGTCCATGTCTTCTTGTTTCACCCCTCCTGGCACAAGCCGTGGTCGTGCTTCTCTCTTTCTCTCTCTCTCGTTGGTCTAGGTTTGCTTCTCTTAACTAGCTTCCTTTATTATTCCTACATTCTTCACCTTGGCGGCTGGGCATCATTCCCGTTATCTCGCTCGATTTCCTATATTATTATGATCTTGGATCATGCATCGAAATCTTGAGCTTAGCTGCTTTGAAATGTTAGTTTCTCTTTTAGTATACTGATCTATTTTGTAATCGTGGATCTGTTGAACAACTTTGAATGGGGGCTTTCACAGCGTTTTTTTGGCTCTGTACATTAGTGATGGCATTTCATTAGGCTTGCTACATTGTGGCAGAGCTATTTGGAGAGTGGGGCTCTGCTCCTCTTTCCCTGTCACATGGTGTGGTTAATTTGGTCCTGAAGCATTTGGTTACAATCTCAATTTTTTATTTTGGTTACAAGCTCAAATTTATTTTGGTCGAATTCTTGACCTTATGATGAAACTGCAAGTCTGTCCTAAAGCACTTGGTTCCAACAGTTTCTAAGCAAATGTTGGATTGCAATGAAAATAGGAACACTGCATGCATCTTACTATTTTCACCAAATAAATTGAAAGGTCTGTCTGATAATTGCATTAAGAGTAATGAAGTTTTGTATAGTTGAGTAGTTATTTTTCTTTTTTTTAGTTTGTATAGCAAGAAAGGAGAATTTGGAATATGGGATAAGATGGTGGATATATTTAAGATTAACTGTTTTACTTTTGGAAGCTTTACATACATACCACTCAATTTCTGTGAATTCACACATCTAACACTTTAGCTTGAAACATTACATATGCGCCACTTTAATATATGTTGAAACTGAACTTTGGGAGCTATCCCTTTGCTTTATATATGCTGGATTTGGTTTATGGAAACTTTGAGAGCTTTCCCTCTGCTTTACACATGCTGGATTTGGATTTTGTAAACTTTGGAAGCATAAACAGTATTTATATGATGCTAAATAATGAGGTGTCATATAAGAATCAAGGTGTATAAGAATCAAGTCTTCTCTTCCATCCTGCTATGCGAGCATAAGACAACTCTCATGTTTGCTGTTGGAAGGCTATTGTCGGTTTGGGTATTTTGGTCATTCTTACATCATTACGAGCTTTACTTATCAAATTATCTTTTCAATGAGAAGTAATTAAAGAATCAAAGTTTGGAACATGTCGATATTTCATCTTTTATGATATAAGCGAAGGATTGAAGCATCAAAATGCCCTTTATAATCTTTTTGAAGTGGCATGCATGATGCATATGTGTTAACCAAGTGAGTGGTATGCATGTTAATATTCTTTCACTTTTTCAATATGTTTATGTAACTTCAAGAAATTTAATATTAGTGATTTCGAATACGCACGGAGCCCTCCTTCCCGGACGGTAACCACCGCAGCTTTGCTTCATCTGCTAGCTTTAAACAATTATGAGGCTCGAGTTGAAGTCTCGAAAGTGTGTCTTTTAAACAACTTGGATTTGTTTGTGGCTCGTTTAAGTTCGAGAAGGTTTTCTCTCAAGTTTATGCATCTTATTGTAATTTTAAGTTTGGTTCTCTGAGAGTAATTGGCAATGGAGCTATAGTCGTGTTCTTGCGAGGTTCCTTCGGTAACTCTTACATTTTCAAAAAGTCATTGAATGAAACACAATGGCAATACACTTTTTTTGACTAAATCGTCATTATAAAATATATGATCTTGTGAAAATATTTATATGTAGGACTTCGTGCTATGTCTGAGGAAGCTCATGTATGAACGAAAGTTTTCGTACCTACCTCTTTAATCCTCTAATAAAATTTTCATCTTTCTTTCTCGTGACGTAGTCATATCGATCGAACCACGTTAAATAATCTCTCCTTTTATATTTTTGCAAATTTCTGTTAATTTTACAAGCTTCAATCGGACATGATGAAAGTTTATAATCTGTTTCAAATGTTAAAAGTGATTTTTAAATTGAATGTGCATTTCATTTCTATATGTGTTTTAGCTTAGTATAATATGTTCGCAGCAGTGGCATTATTATTTTCCCGAATACTAGCCGACAACTGTTTCCGTATACCGGAATCCAATAGACAACTAGTTTTCCTTCAGAATAAGCTTCTCTCGAAGATAATTTTCCTAGAAGATAACAAGAAATTCGAAATTGAAGTGCGCAGAATAGCGCTAAATAGACTCTAAATCAGATTTAAGCTTATAGAGTTTCACTTTTATCGAGAAAAAGATTTCGACAGTAAAGAAATGTTAGACTTTTATTTTTTAAGTTTAATTAGTTTATTAAATTGAATTTATATAAAAATATTAATAAGAATTTTATGCAAAAATAATAAAATAAAAACAAATTTAAATTTATGAACTTATATTATATTTAATGGATTTAATGTGAATTACTAATAATAATAATAATAATAATAATAAATGGTTATATAATATAAATGTATATATATTTATATAACTCTCAAAGCCTAATTGAAAAATATATAAATTACATATCATAACCAGAAAGTTAAATTAGGAGGACCAGTATTTTTATCGTTAAAATTTTATAAAATTTAAATTGTTTGAAAGAAATATTTAGATTTATAGTTTGAAATGAAGGTAATAATTAACATAATAATAATAATAAAATAATGCTTATTATATGATACATTAAAGTTAATATAAATATAAATTACCTTCTGATAATAAGATTAATATATAATAAATTAATAATAATTCTTTTTGCGATTTGACATAGGTTTTTATTGAGATAAGTGAAGAAAATGATTGATGTTATAATTATCGTAGATCAAGTGAGTACTCATACTCTTAGATTTATGATTGTATTTTGTTTCTTCTCAATTAATTTGCACTAATAGTTATTGACTTCTATAAATTCATGTATCATTTTATTCTGATTTATATGTTCTTCTTTTTTTTGATTATATCTGAATTTTATATTTTTTTATAGTAAAATTTTTATATGTTATTTAAAGATACATATATTATATTGTATGACATATAATAAACTTTTAAATGGTTATGATTGAATGTTTATGATTGACTATGATGTAATTCACCTTTTTATGATACTAACGGAGGAACACTAAGGTGCACATACGCAAATAAAAAAAAGATATTGATATTGATGTACTTTATTTAGTACAAAATTTTAAATGGTACTCTTGTGACGATTGTATATATATTAAAAAGATATTGATATATAAATGATTATACATAATAAATGTTTAGAATTACCTAGAATGATTATATTAGATAGTACTAAACTTCAAATGCTCTTAAATTGATGTAAAGTTTAACTGATATGTATATTGTCTTAATTTTTATTGTAATACTATAGTCTAAAAGCATAAGTCTTCGCGCACTTTAGTTAACTAATTGTTGTTTTAAAATAATATTGTAGGTTTAATTAGTGAATTAAAAACATGAACAATAAAAGAGACAATGTCTATAGAAAACACGAACAAACTGGGCTAAGTTAAAAAATAAATTGTATTATTTTAATTTATTTAGTGGCTCTTTCATTTTATTTGGATTATAAAATGCTAATGATAGAAAAATAAAAAATGAAAAACTTAATTTGATCACCCGATCGTCTGTTATTGCCTGATTAATTTTAAGCCATAAGTCGGGTCATGATAGTTGTGGAATAATGAGGGAATGAAATATGAGAGTTTGTCGGCGTTTAGAGGGGGAGATGAGATAAAACCTATTGTTGGACAACAATTGGAGTTTAGCTGTTGTCCAAATTGATAATAGTGGTTGAACGGCGAAACAACTATGTATGGATGTCGAGGAAAATCCACCACTTATTCCTAAACAAGCAACAAATGAAACACTCAAATAGCTCAAGACACATATATAAAAGTTCCCTGATAGAAAATACCAAGAAAAGAAAAATAAAATAACAAGAAAAGAAAAATACAAACGTTGAATGCTGAGAATAAAATAAATATATAAAATGCACTCGACCCGTTTCCGCGATTGCGGAAGCCGTGGATCGCAGCTTGTGGCATCATTGGAAATTTTCACGTCCCGTGTCACTATTCCCGGGTAAGAGAGGCTGCACCCTTGTCTTCGGAAATACTCAGATCCCATTCTCGGATATATCTTCTCACAAGGTACTTAAGGCGATTTTCAATGGTGTGATTCACTCCTGTCTGAGCATCTATCGGTGGGTGTATTTTTGAATTGAACTGGAACTAAGCACCTAGCGTTTTCCATAGAGCCTTTCGATAATTGCTCAAAAATTTCTCATTATGTCTGAAGTAATGACATGCTGCATTGCTTTCACTAGTGGCATCCTAGATGGTGTGGCATCCTAGATGGTAAATTGAAAGTCAGAAAATCCTAAAACTCTTCTAGTGAGAGACGCATTGCCTTAGATATCGTCTCTTTCATTACACTATCTTCTAGCATCATCGACATCAATTTGTTTGGTGCTTCTCTCATAGCTTGTAGGAATATGGCACATGCCACTAAAATTTTTATCTGTCATAACACCCATCACGACTGACTCCTTCAACGACAAAAGTATAATCTGCTTTCCGCCTTTTATAAATGAGTAGGTGTTTTTGCGACCATCGTGACGCGTACCTGTTATATTGTTATTGCCGATCCCAAAAAAATTTGACCTGTATTCATTGGCATGACATCGCACCAAACATGATCCTGCAATTTGTCTTCCATAAATAATTCCACAAGATATCTTCTGTCAACTATGACTTTGCTTCATTTTTTAACCACACAAAAAATTTGGTTGGATGTTTCCGAGTAATGAGACTCAATTTATCAATCATACGTGTAGATGTCATATTTTCACAATTGTCTTTGTCTATAACGAGGTTACACTCCTTTTCCTTGATGGTGCATCGAGTACGAAATATATTGTGCTGGAGCCATTGTTGCTCCTCATGGGCTTAGTTTGAAGGACTTATCGAATTACTAGCATCGCTCTCTCATCTGCAGGCAACTAGTACTCTTCATTCTCCTTCTATTGGTTTTCTCCCTCTACTTCCTTCACTGCACCCTGTCTGGTGATAGATATCACCTTTATGTTTTTAATAATCAAACACAATGTGCACAGTCGTGGCACTTGAGGCACTGCCTTTCTGGGATGGATTTAGGAGTACTAGCGATCTATACCTTTTCTCCACTATATGGGTTTTTCTGGTGTGGCGGTCATCTGGCAACGTTTCTCCACCTTCAATGCTAGGGTATGTTCATTAAATAGAGATCAACACGACTATAACTGTATCACATTACTAATTAATGCTCTCAATCATCCAAGATATCTCGCTACTTTGTGCTCCTCTGATTTCATTAACTCACTTTTTAACATGAGCTGATTGAATTCAATTGTGTACTCCTCTGAAGAATCTTTCTAGTACAGGTTGTGTAGTTTGTTGAACATCTTCTAACAGTAGTGTGGGGAAGGTGTTTGTGTTGCATCTTTCTTTTTTATCTTAGACCAGATTGTAATTTTATTTTTCCCTTCTCGTTGTTGAGTAGGTTTCAGATTCTCCCACTACAATGAAGCATTTTTCTTGAGCTTGATAATTTCCAATTTAACTTTTGTCCTTAAAGACATTATTGTACTAAAAAAAATGCTTTATTGTCTAAAGTCAGTCGATAAACTCATATGGATCAATGTAACCATCGAAATCTGATAAATTCACATTTACTCGAAGATCTTTGTTTCTTCTTTGATAATCTATGTCGAATCGTCGAGGTAGTGATTCTTTGTCATTGGAAACTATCTGATGGAAGGTATTTATTTCCTTCTCTTGATTTAATAAGTTATCGTTGTGGCTACGGTTGATCTCACCGAATTGTCTCCTCTCTAAGGAAGGAAGTCTCTATTGCATTTGGAGAATTTTCCTACGCATATCCTCCATAGTAAACCCTTGAACACATTTTTGTAGATTTCTCCTATCTCGATCAATGTTTCGACAGTTGTAGGGTTGTAAATAAGAAGGTGGTTGAAATTTAGGATTTTGGTGTTAGGTGTTTGGGTGGATTTTCGATGAAGGTAGAAATGTTGGATATTGAAAATTTATGGTTGGGCCTAGAAATTGTGGCAAGAATGATTTAGGTGTGCTATTTTTTTTAATTTGAATATTGGATTTTGACAAAAAAAAAAAAAAAAAAAAATCCCTAAAGCTCTAGAATTTGTCTGTCTCTAATATCAGATAATACCGTTTTAGGGCTCTTGTTATGTATTTGGGAAGCGAATTTCTCGGGGAGGTGGTTATGGAATAGCGAGGAAATGAAATATGGGAGTTTGACTGCATTTGGAGGGGAAGAGGAGATAAAACCTGCTGTTGGACAGTCTTTGGAGGAGTTTGGCGGTTGTCTAGATTGAAAACAGCGGTCCAAAGACGAAATAGTGATGTGCAAACGTCGAGGGGGGTCCAAAGATGAAATAGTGATGTGCAGACGTCGAGGGGGGGAGTGGTCCACCACCTGTTCCTAGGCAAGCTACGTACACATCACTTGCAATTGGAAGATGATACAACACTCCGAATAACATAAATCAGGGAAAAAGTCTCTCAACTTCATAATTTAACAAAACGAAAAACTCAAACAGCTCAAGCACGTATATAGAAGTCCCCTAATAGAAAATATCTAATTGAAAAATAGAAAAATAGGATAAAATAAGAAAGGAAAGAAACAAAAGTTGAAAATTTGTTGAAAACAAAATAAATATATAACAAAGGCACTCGGTGTTTCTGTAATCGCGGCGGTTCCTCTACAAAAGAAAAAATATTTTAATTTGACACTGATTACTGATGTCTTTGGTTTTAAAGCAAGCTCAAGTTGTAACTATTATTATTATTTGTTCTTTGGTATGATGTATGAGAGTTATCTGTCTTCCACAATACATAAGTAATCTGATTTTGATGTGCTTTTCCTCGCTTTAACTAAAGAAAGAAAACTTATTATTGCAGGTTCCAAGCTCATATGAAACATTGAAGATTGATGTCAAGTTATAGAATATATGCCAAGAAATGAATCCAAATATGTATTTTGTTTGTCCTTGGCCATTTTCTAGATGCGACACATTCTGATCCAGCCCAATTACAATGAGAAGCAGGCAAGGATTTTATAGGGCATTAGTTCTAAGTGGCACATCACAACTGTTGACCTCTACTTTTGTCGAGGTTTAGTTTTCCTCCTAGTGTTTAGGGTTCTAGCTTTAGGAGCTTCCCCGACGATCTTAGATTCCTAGCAGTGGGCCTACCTCGTATTAGAATGCTCGAAGCCACTTCGTCACTCTTTTCGAATCCCGTGACGAAATTTCGTACCTCTAGCTCAGAAGCGGCCGGAATCGACGTTGTGAATCCAAATCGAGCTCCTATGAGACCACCATACCATAGACAACCTCTGTGCACATTTCGCACCACCGAAGACAAATTCCTTGATCCACGGCCGCGACGCTTTCAATCACTCCGCGACGGATCGAGACCGAAGTCGGACGCTGCGACGATCGACGTCAATGTCAGAATTTCAGAAAACTCCAGATTTGAAGCACTTTCGACGCGATCGTCGACAAGGTTGTCCAGACGACCTCAGATGACGAAACGGACTGCGCCAATGCGTTCGGAACGTCGATTTCACCTAAAATTGACATTTAATTTGCGACGATCGCCTATCGGGGGCGAGAATTATGATTTAGGGCTTAATTTTAATTAAAAAAAATAATATATATGTATATATATTTTAAACCTCTTTAACTAAATCCTAGCCCTAAAGGCGCGCCTCCCCCGCTCGGTTAATCTCGCCCGTCCCGCACGAGTACGAGGGAAGCTTCCTGGGCCTTCTCCCGCGCTCGTGCATGTAATCTCTTTGCGGCCATTACCTTTTCGAGCCGCATGTCGTTGTCCCCCATCCCTGCTCGAGTGTTATCTCTGCGAGACGGTTATCTCGCGTGACCCCCGCGCGGTCTTATCTGCGGCACTTTGTCTCCACCTCCCCTACCTTCCTCCACTTGCGTCCATCCCTGCAGGTAAGGAACGACACTCCTTTCTCTCCTCTGCCTATAAATGCCCCATTTTGGGGTGAATTTAGGGTTGCCCGAAAATTTCTGTGAGGAAGGGGAGGTGTTGTTGGATTGCTACCTGAATTTGCTGCTCCTTTTGTGTGCTTCATATTGTCTGGTAACTTCCCTCTACCCCCTCTCTTCTCTGGCTTGGGCTGTGGTGCCTGTGAATCCCCGTCGTTGGCTCGGTTCTTCCCGTTTAATGCTTCGGCTGGATGTTCGCATACTATGGAATGATTTCATTTAGTTGCACAAATGATAATTTCTTGCTCTCCCCTCTCTAGCGAGCATACTACCGCTCGTTATAGTTTCATCTGGTGAAATCTATTACTTAGCGAGATAAAGATTTAAATGTGAGCATGTTTTAAAGTTGGATTTGATCATTTGCTTAAAGTGGTGAAGGATTGATATGTTACTATTTTATTTCTTCTTTCATGCTTAAAGTGATGTTCAAAATAAAAAAAAAATTGTTGTTTTACATTTGGGCTTATCTAGCATTGAAATATCGGAGAATCCATTCGTGTCTTCGCAAGCATGTGGTAAATTTGGTTTGGAGGGTAAGTTGCTTGTTCTCCTTTTGCTTCTTGTATATACATGTGGAGGCTCAATTTCTTGGGCTCCTCTGTAGCCTAGTCTTTTATAAGAGCATGTTTGTGGAATCTTTTAGTAAGATGGGAAAGTACTTAGTTTTAATGTCTTAAGTCTTTCTTGCTTGGAAGTGTGCATGCTTAGGTGAGTTATGGAAGAGCTTGCTTAGCTTTTTAATATGCATGTATGGGGCTTTGCTTTGCTCCTTCGTGTCTTTTCTTTATCAAAATGGTACGTTGCAGAGAAGCTTTAATTTAACTTCGAAGTGTCTCACGTTTGTTCTCATGTTAGCATATAGTGGCTTCCATGCATTGCTATGTCAATATATGGAGTGTGTTTGTTTTAGCCTCATGCTTAATTCAAGCAGCTCGGTTTATTCTTACATTGAGTCGGATTTCGAGGCTTTGTGAAGCTTCGGTTTTGTTTGTCTTAGCCCCTACCCGAGAGCTTGTTTTCGATGATAGGCTGGTCGGCCCTTTCGACAATCGATTTGGGACCTGGCTTGTTCTCTCGTTTTCTCGCCTGCCACGCAACCCCCGGCACTTGGGCTCGATTTGTGTTCCCGCCGCCTCCCGCAGCTCGTCCCCTCGCATTTCCGAGTCGGCCTGCTTCGTTTTCGCGTCCGCCGCCAGCCCAGCCCGTGACACTTTGGGGCTCGGTTTTGTGTTCTTGCGGCTCCCGCAGCCCGTCCCCTCGGCATTCGAGTTGAGGGCCTCGTTTGCTTCGCTTCTCTACCGCCACGCCTAGCCCGGGCACTTCGAGCTCTGCTTTGTGTTCTTGCTCGCTCCTCGGCACCGTCCCCTCGGCATTTCGAGTTGTGGGCCTATTTTTGCTCGTTTTCTCGCCGCTCAGCGCCCAGCCCGCGGCACTGGGGCTCGTTTCTGGCTCTCGCCGCTCCCCGTAGCTTCCCTTTCGCAACCTCTATACGGCTCCGGTTCCCTTTATGTCGGGTCCGTGCTTTAATTATTGCCGGACTCGTATCTTAAATGCTTGAGGGCCTCGAATCGTGATATGAGTCTGACTTAGTATCCGCGACATTTGCGACCTCAATTTTAAGATTTGTATCGAATTTCGTGTCGACTTTGCTGCATTGTTTTCCTATCGAATCCAGCTTTTCTAGCCGTGGTCTGTGAGTTCAGGGCTTTGTCGATGACTTCACGTCCGTTTTCATTCTTTGACTTTGGAAATAACTATTCCACATTACGCCATTCACCTATTGGATTTCCTATTACCACATTTCGTTGAAAACCCTATCCTTTGAATTCATGAAGATAGAAACCCTGATCTAAATCGAGCTTCTGTCAGCGACTTTCGGTCATTTGAGTACATCGACTATAGTGCTCATTTATAGGGAGCTTTGATGAACCTTGTAGATATAAACCCTATTTAATTCTTTTTCGTATTAAATAAGTGAATTTGTCTGGCCCACATGTGGTGTTCGTAACTGTAACGAATGTCATGCAACTCCGTAGCTATTCGATCGGAACGATATCGAGTAAGAGTGTCTCATTCTTCGGATACGCGTTACATTGCGATATCGACGCTCGTTCATTCAAACTGCTAAACAAATGAGATTCATCCATTATCATATTTTAGAATTTAAAGTTTTATTTTCAAAAATCGATATACTTATACATTAAATTAAATCTCAAAGACGCGCATTTCAGCGGCCGACAACAACTTAGCTAAATTTTATTGAAAATTGGTTGATTCAGACATTGCTCGTAAGAGATTATAATTTAGCCCAATTATGATGAAAAGTGTATAAAATTTGATCTTAATTGGAACCAAGTTTTAATTTCTTACTAGGGTTGCGCATTTGGTCGGTCTATATGGTTCGGATGACAAGTTTGTGAAATCAATTGGTTTTAAATGTCTAGAAATATTGACCAAACTAGCTAAACTATGTGCACAAGAAGAAGTGATTATATTGGAACTATCTAATTTGGTGGTTGCCGCTAAATGACCCTATTATATAACGATCATGGCTGTAGCTTGTACGTTCCCAATAACTTTGCCCTTTAACTTGTGAATTAGAAGGTATATTTGATATAACATAAATCCCTCTAAAGAAACAATCTATGATTTCTTAAATGGATCCTTTGATCAAGTTAGATCAATTATCTCCTCTTAGATCAGAGTTCATGATAAATCAAGGTGGCAAAATCATGAAATTTTAAGTAGGTTCATCATCATTGTTCATAGTAATAGCTTTCTATAATTAAAAATCCTAAATTGCTGCTATTATATGCTAAGCTATTAGTGCTCTGACAACTCTATTGGATTGAACTTTCTTTCTTTTTATCAAGGGTGATAATTAACCATAGGGATTTGAATCTATGAGAAATCATGAACCGAGTTTTAAAATCCTCTCAAATTGAGGGTGAAATATTTGATTAGTGATTTATTTGCAACTTGATCTATCTTCTGAAAATTTTGTCCGAAACACAACGAAAACTCTCTTAATAGGCGGGGCATGAATTATCTTCTTATGCGATGTTATTTCTTTTAAGCTTTAGGTATTAAGCAAGTGCCAATCCAAAAAAATATTTTATTTATCCTCACTTAGTTTATAACGCTATAAAAACTCTTCATACTTATTAATATGTTCAATTTCAGTCATTGTTCTTTTTTTTTTTTGAGTTAAATTCATCAATCTGTTGGATCATGGTAAGATAAAGACAAATATTTTCTTAACATATTTATTTTAGCCCAAGTAGCAGTAGTTTGTAGTCATGATCTTTCATTTTGTCTTTCCAGGCTCATCCAATACATTTTAACTTGACCGATTAGCTTTATTTTCATAAGCCTTGTTGCTCACTAGAAATCCTTTTCCAATTGAAGAAATTATCATATATACTATGTTAGAAAAAGCCTTAGGATATATTGCCTATCAAAGCAGATACCTTAATTTAACTTTTCTAGTAGTTTCTTTATCAAGTCTATAAAGTTGTAACTTATGATTGTGATAATTTTCATAAACATAACCCTTATGACATCTACTTGGTTATTTTTCCATGGTTCCTTTTTCTGTAATGTTATTATGAATGGGTTCTCATTATGGTTTGATGTTCTTATGAGAGAAGTTAATGAGCTTCCAAAGTATTAGTTACTAACTTAATTTATTATAGTGCTTAGTTTGACTTGTTTGGTTAGCAATCCTTTCAATTGGTATACAACCCATTAAAATCTCTTCTTATGGTGACTTGTTAAGTCACGTCCAGTCGTTTTGATAAAAGCTGACCCAGATGAAAATTTGTTGTAGGATATCCTAGGATTGAGGGTTTACCAAGGCAATCGTAGGTTGAGACGTGCTATATAATACACAAAAAGTTATTATTCGTAGTTTCCAACTATTATCCCTAACAAAATGTAAAAGTTCTCAAAAAAATTGGATTTCAACTGGAGCTCTGAGTGCAAATATAATTTCTGTAGCAATTAAGATTCAGACAACAAAAGGAAAATTATAGGTATCAAAGTTGATAAAATCAAATCAACACAGAAACCAATCGTCAAACAATTTAGTAGAAAGAACCCTGATAAAGTTCAAAGATTAGAAGATATTAATTTAATGCTAGCATAACCCCAGAAGTTATCTTTAAAACTCACTGTGCTTGAAGAATTCATAGCCAATAACTCATACTGGAACTGAGATTAGCAAAAATTTATTCGGCCATTCAATATTTTTGTTTGAGCCTTTGGGGTCCTATTTTTAACCCAAGAAAGGCATAAAATAAATAAAATCTCAAAGTCCTCCAAATTTTAGCCTATACTATTAGTTGATTCATTACACTTGACCTCTAACAAGAACAAGCCTTTTTATCATTAGATTTAGCAAAGCAATAAATTTTAAATTTTAAAGGTCTAGTTACAACAATTTTCCAGCAAGCGTTGTTTTTTCCTGCTACAATTTATTGTTGGGAAAAATAAAGGAAATGAATTAGCCTTGCGTTGCTACAGTATGTGCAGAAGGTAAGTTTGTACATAGATGCAGTCAAACACAACTAAATATCGGGAAGGCAGATAATTGCAGAAGAAAGCATTGGAAACAAAACGATGCTCGATAGGGAGATAACCTTTGAAATAAATAAACCGTCCAGTTCTTGTGGGTAGAACCTCGATTTCCTAGTGTCCAAAGTTGGTTCTACAAAGATGGAAACTATAAATTGGCACCTCCGTAGCAAAATGCTTTAATCTCTTCAACAAAAATGAATTTCCAAATCAGTGGTTATGTGCTGAAGTTTTGAATTGGAAAACAATCGAATTAAGAAAGTCAAGGGCTAACGGAAGCAATTTATGGCAGTTAACCAAACGTAGTAAAATGATCAAATTATTGAACTGTGCTATTGAATTAGAGTAGTATCATAAGCATGTTATTAATCAAAATACTGGAACAAAAAATTGAACACAAGCTTTATAATGCTAGTGCAATGCCCACTTTATGTTCTTCCTATGTGTATGCATTTTTATATTTTCTTTATTTAGTTTTCTTCTGTGTACTGTCAGGTTAAATATTTGGTGATTACTTCATACTCAATTCCCTTTTTCAAATGACTAGGGACTTAGTGGAGTTCCTTATTTAGCTGGCTTAACGTTTCCTATGTTTATAATGTAGTTTTCTGCAGTTCTACGCTGATATTGGATGTGTTCTGTTACTTGACAACTTTACTGTGTTTTTTAAACCATTGTTTTCCAGTTGAACGTGTATGGGGCAGATTTCTATTGTACTTTTAAAAAAAAAATTTCATCATTCGCATTGTTTGACGGGAAAGCTGGCGGAGACTTGACTCCCTACCAAACATCATTGACTAGAAGGTTTTCGGCTTCAAATGCTGATGAAAAACTAGTGCTGCAGTTGAGGGCATTGTCCTTGAGACATCAGCAAGAAGGTGAATTTTTGTTGCAAAGGCACTGATTCATGGATTCTATTATATTCTTGATATCTTCGTGAACTTAAGGACTTATGTTGATTAAACGTACATCTCCTGAGCATTATGAGCATTGGTGCATACTTGCTGTACCATCATATATCACTTTGTGAGGCAAATTAGTTTTTAGGGTCCGCCACATTTAACAGGCCCTAAGGTGGAAAGCATGGAATTTCATTGTTCATCTCTATTGAAAAGGGAGATCCTTAATTCATTGATTTCAGGCCTTTAACCCCATAACCAGCCAATCTCCACAAATGTTTATAAGGAACTTTCTAGTGGGCAAATGTTATTGGCCTGATACACTGCTGCTTTCCCAAAAAACATCTTGTCCTTAAACTTCTAGTATGTCTAGCATAATTGATTTCTGTGAACACTTGAAATACGATTTATAGCCGTGCATCATTACAAAATATAGTTCGTTTTCTCTTTTCTTGATTCAGTTTTAATGCTTCATTATAAAATAAAATTCTTTTTCTCTTTTCTTGAATCAGTTTTAATGCTTGATTCGTTAGTCTTAACTAGTAACAACTTTCATCATTTTCCAGTTTTCAAAACATTATTGATGTGTAATATCGAATCCGATAAACGATTTGACATAGTATGCAAGGTAATATACAACCTCTTAACTTTTCCTTTATATTTTATGCCATCTCTAAAATGAAGCGGAATATAATCTTATTGTTGTTGTGTGAAGGTACTTGACGTGTGTAAAACTTCAACTAATGACTGGATTGTTCTTGTATGGGATGGAACAGATTCTCCCGTATTGCTTCAAAATGAGTAAGTGTCTCAGTTCTTCCATTAAGTGTATCTCTGAAATTGGTTGTGCATGGAATGTGAACATTCAAATAACCTAATTTGTATTTGTATCATTAACGATAACAAAAAGAAATATGATACAAGGTTGATTTCATTTTTCGATATTGGTCATAGTAGAGGCCTCAATGAAATAAATTAAGAAAAAAGTTGACAAAAAAAGATAGGAGTTATGGCCTTAAATGGCAGTTCGTTTGCTATATTTATTGACGTTGAACATTATTTGTACTTATATGTTGATGGTTTTGCAGGCCATCATGGCAATTTGTTGAATTGCATAACCGTCGATCCATTTTTGTGGACAAGTTGGCAATTCATGGTCCTCTTAACGTGCAAAAATCTCTCTACCGTATATTCTTCCTTGCTCTAATATTATTAGTACTTTTTATATTATTATTAATAGTTTTATATGTAAATGCTACTAAGAGCAACTTAAAATCTTGCTACATAAATAGAGCGATTAGAGCACCGATGAATTGCATACAAAATTCAAATTTTTTCTCATCTCTTCATGGTATGTGAGCTTTAGGAATAAAAGAATTTTGAGCATATTTATGTGTGTGTGTTTTTTTAGATTTCATCTGTCTAGAATATTCTACATTTGATAATAAGGAGAAGTACAAAGATAATAAGGAGGATCTACATTTGATTTTTATTGATTTAGAAAAAGCCTACGATAAGGTTCCTAGAGATGTTCTTTGGAGAGTCATTGAGAAGAAATGTGTTAATATGATTTATATTCAAGGCATTAAAGATTTGTATACTATGATTCGTTACATGTGTTGATACTGCGGGGAGGATTAACTAAATATTTTATTATTTCTGTTGGTTTACATCAGGGATCGGCTTTAAGCCCATATCTTTTTACTTTATTTATGGATGGTCTTACTGGACATTTACAAGAGGATGTACCTTAGTGTATGCTTTTTACTGATGATATCCTACTCGTGGATAAGACGAGAGAAAAAACCCAGGAAAAACTTGAATTATGGAGGTCTACATTGGAGTCTAAAGGTCTTCGTTTGAGTAGAACTAAAGCTTGAATGCATGGTCGTAATTTTAGTAATAGTAGCTCTAGTGACGAAGTGTAACTTTTGGGTGATCAAATTATTAACGGGTGTGAACGATTTAGATATCTCGGGTCCATTGTTCAAAGCGATGGTGATATAGATGGGGATGTTAATAGTAGGATTCAAGTTGGTTGTTTGAAGTGGAGGAATGTGTCCGGCCTGCTTAGACTGAAAGGAAAATTTTATAAGATAGTGGTAAGACCTGCAATGCTCTATGGTGCTGAATGTTGGCCTTTAAAAGATAAGCATAATGCTAAGTTATGTGTTGCCGAGATGAGAATGATTAGGTGGATGAGTGGCTTTACACTTAGAGATAAAATGCAAAATGAATATATCCGTAATAGGGTTGGTGTAGCACCAGTGACAGACAAAATTAGAGAGAGTCGCCTTAGATGGTTTGGTCACATTAAACGTCGGCCATTCTGATGATCCGATTAGAGAGCGGATGTTTTAGATTCTACTTATGTTAAGAAAGGCAGAGGTAGACCTAAGAAGACTTGGGCTTATTGCATAAAAAATGATCTTAATTTATTAGAATTAAATAAAAAATTGACACTAAATAGGACGCAATGGAGAAGAAGGATTCATGTAGCCGACCCCACTTAGTGGGATTAAGGCTTTGTTGTTGTTGTTGTTGTTGTTGTTGTATCTGTCTAGAATATTCTACTCAACCTCCTCCTTTTTTTTATTTTTTCTCCTTTGCCTTTACCTATTGTTCCAAGGCAAGCTGCCGCCAACATTATTACACTTCGGATTTGCCATCCCTAGCTTTTGTGAGGTACATTTTTCGTGTCTAGCCGGATTGTAATCGTGTATTGTGACACACCTTTCTGTTTCATTTGGAAAACCAAAGGAATCAAAAAGGAGCCGTGCTTTGACGACCGAAAGTTCGTCAGCGCCGAGGCCGCTTGCCGATTCAGCAATGGTTTCGCCATAACATATTCTGCACCCATTGTACTGTGAAGTGAAATGTATGCAGTATCATCATCAATCAAGGGAGTAACAAGAATGTGGCATATGCACAAATGATGGACAAGTTGAGCCTCATGACTCAGAGACACACCCAGTTATACTCCCCAGTTATACTCCCTGACGTGACTGAGGAAGGATAACAGAGTCAACATTGACATGAGATGTCTCATGGAGTTTTCGATTGAAAACCAGCTACAGGATCAAATTTGGTGCGCTGTGGTGACCATGGATGCTTTCCACTTTCGTTGAGGAGATCGTGATAGTTTGATCTTCGGATTCAGCATGGCGGCTTCATGACACTTACTTCTTCACCAAGGAGGCCAAGTGCATAGTCCTTCTGCCTTAGGCGAAGTCCGAGATTATAGGTACCTATTCCAGCAAAGAAGTGCTAGTAGGATTTTTTGGTGATGATAGAGGAATGTAGGACAGAGGCGTTGACCCACAATTTTATATTATGATATTTTTAATTTAATGGCAACGGCGCCAAAAACTTGACCCCGCTATATTATATGTATATAAGTGTAATTATTTATGTTGTGGATGCTACGCGAGTATACGTATCGTATCAAGTAATACGGCGCTACAGTGAAGTCACTGTTATCGATCACGCGAGTGAAAAGAAAAATTAAATAACAACTTAATTTTAAAATAATAATAATAATAATTAAAATAGTATACGAAAATTTGGAATTCTAAATTTAAGCGCAATAAAGTAAACTAAGTATTTTAATTAGGTAAACTTAACCTAAGTAGAAAATTAATACGTATTGAAAGTGCATGAAATTAAACGTAATTCTTAAATAAGTCTTAGCTATTCAGAAAAAATATCTTTCCCTTGTCTAGTAAATTTAAGTGATTGATGAATTTAAATAGATAATTTTTAAGGTATTGTGACAATAGGAGCATTCCTATTCTTACTCTTTAGTCAGGCTGTAAAGAATATTGACTAATCCCATGTTTGATTCTTGAATCATGCTGTAAGTTTGGGAGGATATCGATCGCCACTTCGAAGCTCCCACGTTCCTCGCTGATGCTAACATCTATACTTCGGCTCTCGAAACAATGGGACCAAATTGAATATTTTAATTGTCACACTAAAATGCTTCAATTCTACGCCCAGTGATATTATTTCCTATTTATTTCGCACCTTCCTTACAAGAGCTTTGAATTCCGAATATCGGATGTAATTTTTACTATAGTTGATAATCAACATATTTTAACAAATCAAATGATCGAGTTTGAAAGTAAATTAAGTTTTAAGTAAAAATTATCACAATTTATTAATATATAAAAGTATCTCTATTTTAATTTCGTCAGCTCGACTTAATTTGCCATAAACAGGTGAGAAATATTAAATAAACTACTCGAATGCATGAGAACTAAACTAAGCATGGATTTCATTTAAAGTTAAAAACAATAAATACAAATATTTATCTCGATTTATCCCAATGCGAACTCCCTTGTAGCTCTATTCGACTCTTCCTTCCAAGTACAAGACGACTCACTAATTACTCACTAAACTCACTAAAGACTAAAAGATTACACCCTTATAACACACTTAGACACTTAAAGACACACCTGAGACCGAATTTCGACTTATATATAGAGGTGAGCAGAAGGACCAAGAGGTGTGTAAGTATCTCTTCAAAGTGTCCGGGTTCAATGTACTCATGCCATTTGAACTAGCTCGTCGTCGGACGACGAACTACTCGTCATTGTCTGGCGAGGCTTCTAAGATCTTGCAAACCGCGCTATTATCTTGTCATGGCGGTCTCAGACTCATTGTCAGCGAGACGTTTATAAATCCTTCAAAATGTCTCTCGTAACTCATTGCTAGTCAGTGATTCGATCTCGCCGTGCGTATTCAAGACATAATTGCATTATTTTCTTCCTTTTTGATCCAAATCCGCTCGCTTTTATGATTTTTGCTTTTATCACCTAAATTCTCCATTCCTACAATAAAATGTTAAAAATACCCTTCTTTAAAGTCGCAATTTCATCAAAATATGTATGAATTTCTTAATAAATTTTTCAAATGATCCAAAATCCCCCAAACTTACTTATTACTCATTCTCAAGTAATTTTAAGTACTACATAAAAATAATGATTCTTATAAGTAAGATTTTTCAATTCAAATAAACTATGAATTAGATTAATTAATATAATAAAGCTTAAATAAAAATAATTCATGTAATTTAATTAATTTTATGAAATAAATTATTTAGTTTATCGATGCCTAAAGATTTCAGCTTACTTATTCATTTCGTGAATGACTATATTTAAAAGAATAACTACTTAAGATATTCACATGATAAGAAATTCAAGAAAACACTTATTAAGTAAAATTCTAATCCGTAAATATAAGTATGGAAATATCTAAGTTTTTCCTTTAGATTAATTCAAATGAAGCCAATTTTGATAAGACATCTCCTCAAGCCTTCTCCATTTTTTTCTTTTTCTCTTTTTTTTCTTTTTCTTTTTCTATTTCTTTTTCTTTTTCTTTTTCTTTTTCTAATGATGATTCTTGTATCCTGAGAAACTCGTTAATAATTTTCGACTTCGTTTTCAATCTTCCTAAATTTAAACTTGGAATATTTCTTAGACTCTATACGTACTTCATAGCTTTTACTTTATTGATTTTCAATCTTTCTTTTTTCACTGAATACTTAAGAATTTTAATTTTAGAATATAGTTTTCGCTTACTAAAAAATAGCTTACTTATATTCTTATTCACATTTAATCGAATATTTTATTCTATTTAATTAATTAAAGCATTAGAAATATTTCATTTAACCTTTTATAATAATTAAATAAAATAATTCATATTAATTAAATTGAAAAATTTGCTTCATAAAAATCATTTTATAATAATTTGAAAATAGAAATTGAGAACAAAGTTAATAGCTAAATTTGTATTTCTTACTCTTCCCAAACTTAAATTTTTATATCTATTCTAAATAATGAAAAAGAGGAAAAGTAAATAAATCATACTTGAAGTTTTGATATTTCTTTTTTTCTCTTTGAAATTTTTGCGACATTTTCATTTTTCATTGAACGCATATCTTGTTAGTATTATCCATATATATATAATGATTTAAAGAAAATGCGAGGATAAAATACGAGATAAAGTATTAAATACGACAATTAAAATTAATCTCTATACTACATATACGATTGCTAGCATATTAAAACAATTTAGCCTAACAGTTAACGATTTCATAGCTTAAAACAATACTGAGAATAAAATAAAAACATACTAAAGAAAACTAACATCCTATTTAACAAAAAACAAATGCGATTAATTAACACAAAAACAATAACTAAACTACTTATAACAATTCAAGCAAATAATCTCAACAAACATCCGATGTCTCGAAACGCAAAAATCTTGAATATTACGAATATATAAAGTCTTTAAAATAATTTAACATCAAACAAATAAAACAAATAAAAGTCCTAATCTTGACACAAAGTTCTGAGTCCATATCATCTCCTCCCGATCCAGAAATGGTAAGACGAAGCTATACGGATGATACTGCGAATATCTGGGGCACTCGGGAAAGACAACATCTAAATCACCACTCCTATAACGACGTTCGACCCATGAGTATGCAATCTCGTATTCGAATGTCATCTGGAGATATTCGTCTATCATAATCATGTCTCCTCTCCGGATTATCGATTCTTTGATCGAAATGATCAAATCTTCTCCATCAATTGTTTCTCAATCGCTCAAAACTTCTCATATGTAGTGTCAATTCATTTATCGAGATCTTGTAGGGTAGGGGTGGTAGGCTCGGGAGGTTCATGGCTGAGTAGAGAGTATATCTCTACTTGGTCGAGTGAAATAACTTGCTTCTCACGCTTTCTCAGGCCTTCATGAGATTCATACTTCTTAATATTGGCGAGCATGAGTGGTTTCATTAGTTCTACCCATTCTTCATTATCTACTGCGCTCAACTCAGCAGAGTTGGCGAGTGAAAAAATTAATCAGGGGTGTCCCATCCAGGCTCCACTCTCATTTCGAGTGAGCGGGATGTTTTGATAAATAATTCTCCCGATGTTGATGCTTCGTTATTCTGAATACGAAATTCATAATCTTATATATCTCGTGTTACTCCACCGTTAATGGTGATATGTGAGTAATGAGTAGAACGAATAAAGTAATGTCGAATTTGGAGATCGCATTTAATTTAGAAAGAGGAAAATTCACTCTTTCATGCTGCTTAATTTTCCCAAACTCCGGTCCATCAGTGAGAAAGTTAATGACTTCCTCCAGGTGGTCCTTCCATCGTTCAAAAGTTTCATACTCGCTAAAGTGCGAGTCATAGAACTTCATTAGAACACGTTAATTCTTGCGAGCATTGAATTCTACGAAAAACACTCGTACCTTTCTTGGTGCATCTTCACGTGCGGTCAAATTGGCATAAAATTCTTTAACCACTTCTACGAAGCTCGCTCTATATTGAACGTAACGAGAATTCTCCGAACTCAGTTCCTTAATAATCCGCTCTACTTCTCCGGATTTTGAAAACTCGATCTCGCAATGCACTTTCTTCGCTGAATATTTTCAAAATATTTAGTCATGTGCTCGTGCATTGATGAATCGGTCTTCGTCGAATCTACTCGACGTTTTTATCGTCGAGGCCATACGATCGATCTCGCGAAAATCGTGAAAATTTTCACTAAACTTAAAAATAATCCTAAGAAGGGCTTACTACAGACGTTTATAAGCAATTTAAATTAAATTCCATGGATTTCCACCGAATATTCTTCCATATTTTGATTTTTCCCAAAATTTGCAATGTGGTGAAAATACACGTGAAAATCAAAATTTTTGCATAGGAGTGGAAGACTTACCAAGAAAAGATGAAATCAGGTGTTTTTGAGTGATGGAATCGCCTCTAAATTCAAGATCTCCAATGCACAAGTCAGGTTTTTGAAAATGAGAGGTTAGGGATGATGAATAGTGTTTTTGACCGAGTCGAATATATGTTTTCAAGCATCATTGTCGTCGATATTTTTCTCGCATTGCTAGTAATATTCTTCGAGCCAAAAACTCTCGGGAAAAATCCATTGTCGTGAGAAATGTATTATCGTCAGTGAGATCGATCTCATTGTCAGCGGGATTTTATCGCTCATCGTGAGTTCCAAAAATTTAAAATTTTTGAAATTTCGTCACTCGTTTAAATCCTTAATTGCTTTATATTATATTTCGTCACATCATTTATTAATTTAATATGAAGATTAATATCTTATCTGCAAATAAATTCACACGACACAACAAATTAATTTTAATATTGAAATCCAGTGAGATATACAAACTAACATAATTTTTGACTCTATAATCGAAACTTGAAACTTGATCCTTCCTATTAATCGGATCGCAAAGCCAATCGCACGACACACTAAATCGTCGATACTAAAACCATGACGCATATCTCGATTAAGTTTGAGATATTCGAATCATCACTCCACACATAATAAAATCTAAATCGAATCAAATAACATAAATACAAACATACTTGCAAAATCTTTACTCACTACTCTTGAGTCGAATGTCCAGTAACCTGCCGATATTTCCGATATGACGATGATGCACGAATAAGTTATAGAAAGACCGAAGGGAAATTCTGGCGATTCTTCGGTGATCCAAGCCCTTACATCTCGATAAATGAAGAAAGCTAGCTTACTGAGTGTCAGAATGATCGAAGTGTTCGCTCCATTCTCCGATCGATGTGATCAAATAATCGGATATATTGTCGATTGAATCTCTCACTTTCTCCCGGTTCTTTCTCCATTCCTTTAATTTTCTTCGAAAGTAACTCCGTTTTATCCGAAATAGGCGCTTCTTATCGGATTATTCTCGTAAGTCTATCGAGAGATAAATGTAATGTCTTCGTTATTGTCAAAGTAGAGAACGTATACGTCAGGATCGAGCGGCTCCGAGGTAACGAACCTTTTCCCAAGCTGCATAAGAAACTCGACATCGATCGCGTAATGCGAAAATAGTAGATGGGTGTCTACAATTCGAGTAGCCGACCCATGCACGATTAAACCGATGCGAGACTTAACAATTATTGATCCACATCGATAGACAATCCACTTTGAATACAATAATTCGATATAGCGCATTCCTTCGAAACCTCTGTTTACCCTCATTGTGAGGTAACAATTTAGATGAGATGAAAAGTGCAGATGCTTTGAGACATGATTCAAAAGTGATGCGGAGAAACTAACATACCCGTCTTCACGCATTTCCCACGTCTTAGGTTCATCGATCGAATATCGAAATATCTCATTCGTATTATATCGAGAAGGCACAAAATTTGAATAATGACATCACAGGGTGTTCTTATGAGAATAATTCATTTCATTCTTGATGGATGTAAACGTCATCCATCTTCCTAGGACGTAAACATTCCCATTGTTGATCGCATGTAAGTTAGAGTAGAACTCTTTCCATATTGGAATAACAACGATGTGACGTAGTGTAACGAAAATACCTCATCAAGTCTTGCATTGCTGCGATCGTTTCTTTATCTTTGTGATGAATTCTCTAATCCTCGATTGACGAATTCCCGTTCTTGATAACTCTTTTCTTTATCAAAACCTTGTTGAAGATCCGCTGCGCTTCCGCACTCACAAATTTCCTCCGGTTAAACACTCCGGATTTAGAGGAATCTAAGAATTTGGAGGCCGTTATGGTGAATGGAATGAATTCTAGTGAAGAAGGCGGACTTAGAGTGGTTTAAGAATGGATTTTCACGAAGGAATTGGTGTTGAAACCGTTCGAATCGGCATTCAAAGTATAAATAACTCATCTTTATAACTTCCTCGTTGTCGACGAGGACGTTTCTCGCCGTCAGCGACTTAGTTATAAACCGCTCTTCCGGTTCTCGGCTGTCGGCGAGGCGTTTCTCATTGTCGGTGAGCTCGATAAATAAGCCGAATCTAATTTGGCGCGAACCTCAGCCGACGGTGAAGTATCGACCCCGCCGTCGGCGAGATTCCAAAATAATGTCCGATTTCGCTCTAAATTGAATAATTTCTTTCTCATCATAATGGTTTGAATATGTGATGATTCTAATAATAATTGAGTAGTAAAGTTTCAATAATATGGACTAACTATTAAGATACGATAAAATAGATAACTAATATGGGTTCTGCTCCATAAAGTGACAGTTTAACGTCGTCGGCCGACACTAATTTCGATTATTAATCGAGTCGACTAAGCATTAAAACCTCTTTATAGTTGCGTCTTATACGCTCGAAATATGGTTTTAATGCTACGTCAATTAACTTTAAATTTATGTCCGAGTTTTTGGATCTTCGATTTACTATAGATTACGTATGAAAATATTTGAGTTACTGGTGAAAGGTCCTAACCATCGAGACTTGATTTTCCAGGAAATAATTTCAATCTAGTATTATACGACGAAAACTTCATCATCTCAGTTCAAAAATTTCTACGATTAATCTTCGATCATACCGTAATTTTTATCTTTTCTTTATAAATCCGATCGTTGTCATATGATTCGTTTCTTAATTCTTAATTCATTTAATTGCGACGGTCTCTTACTCATAGACTTGCTTTCGTATTATAATTAAATTCTTTAATCGCCGATATCTTTTATGTTCTAATTCATTTAGTAAGTAACGTATTTTTCAGTATATAAGCGCATGAAGTCATTCCAATCGAGTTTTATAAGCGATCCTATAAGCTGTCAATACTGATTAGTCACAATCTAATGAGACCAATCTAACTGTTAGGTTTCTGATTTTTAAGATACGTTTAATCTCGCGATTAGATATCGCAGTTAATCCATTAGCTACGTGGATGATAAGCGATGGATATTTTATGAGTAATATTGTATTTTTCTACTAGTTGTGAATGTATTTATTTCTAAAATGAGTTCCTACAGTCGATGATAATCGCTCTCGGCATTCCGAATGCTAGTAAAAATATTTTTCATGTAGAAATTTTGAAACACTCTTAGCATCATCACACTAGGTAAACTTATCTTATCAATCCGTTTTGAAGCATAGTCAACAACTGCTCAATATGTATGAGTTTCGAAACGAAGGAATAAAATGTCCATAAAATCTGATCACAACGTCAAAAATTTCGGCTTCCAATATAAAGTTTAGAGGCGTTTCGTTTCATTACAGATATATTTCTCTTCTTTGACATTTATCGTAAGTTTTAATATATCTGTATACATCTCAAATATGAAGTAGGCCGAGTAAAATCAGATTGTAGAATCTTATAAGCAGTTTTATCGATTCCGAAATGTATCTCAAAATCGAATCATGACATTTTTGAATAATTGGTTCGATTCTTCGTAAGACACACATCTTCTAATAATTAAATCGCTTACATTCTTTATATAAATATGGTTAAATCCAAAAATAGGTTTTCGTATCATGGATGAATTTTTTACATTTGTTGTAAAGTTAGCATAGGTGGTAAAATATTACTAGCTTATATAGTTCTTATATCGGCAATATCTGTAGTATTTTCACACTCATTGATATTATATAGTTGTTCGTCGGGAAAAGCATGCTATAATTTCATTTTTAATATCGGATAATTCGTGATTTTCTAATCTTGATAAATGATCCGCGATTTGATTATCGATTCGCTTTCTTATTTACGATCTCAAAATTGAATCTTGCATTAATAGCGTCCATCTAATTAATCTTGGTTTTGGAATCTTTCTTTTGCATTAAATATTTAATAGCGAGAATGATCGATATGCGCGATACGTTTTGTTCCGATCGGATAAGGTCTAAATTTATTAAAACCATATATCTTCTCGTTAATAATTCTCTTCTCATAGCTTGTATAATTTATTTCGGCGATTATTTAGAGTTTTCTTGCGTAGTATATAAGCTTTAAAAATGTTTTCGTATCTTTGCCAAAGCTACTCCTACTGACATAATCACTAGCATCGCATATGGCTCGAATGGTTTCTCCAGGTTAGGTGAAGCTTATTATAGATCTTGTAATTAATTTTTCTTTTAAGAGTTAAAGCGTTCGGACATTCGATTGTAAATTCAATTCTTATCGCTTTTCGAGAAGTTGGCGTAGAGGTTTAGTAATTTTTGAAAAATCTTTTATATAGCGTCGTAGAATCCAGCGTATATAGAAAGCTTCTTACCCGCTTTTATCGTAGTTGGAGGTGGTAATTTAAATTTATAACTTGAATTTTTGCGAGGTCCACTTGTACTCTTTTACGAAATTTTATGCCTATTACTAATCGTTGCCATAATCATAAATTGACATTCTCCCGATTTAAGCTAAATTTGTTTTCTCGCATCTTTATACTTTTCGAGATGAGTTAAGCGTGTGTCGAATGATGTTCGAAATACGGAGAAATCGTCGATAAATCTTACATTCGTTTGTCGATTAAACTTACTAAATATAGACATCGTACATCTACGGAATGTTCTTGGTGCGTTACATGATCCAAAAGACGTTCTTCGAGCGAAAGTTCATGAGGACGTAGTAAATGTAGTTTTCTCTTGATCCTCGGGAGCGATTTGTATTTGATGATAACAGGTGTGTCAATGCAGAAAACAAAAATACTTATGTCAAATTTAATCTATCTAACATGCTGATGCAGAAATGGTAAAGGGAAGTGATCTTTCACAGTGGCGGTATTTAATTTACTATAATCGATACGTATACGCCAACTGAGTAGCTTGTCTTATAGGAATAAGATCGTTATTTTCATTGAGCGATGATGGTCACTCCTCCTTCTCAGGAACACGATGAATTAGAACTGCACAGTATTTATCGAAATAGGATATATAATACGATTATCTAACCATTTTAAAATTTCTTTCTTAACTACTTCTTTCGTTATCGGGTTTAATCTCCTTTGGGGATCTGCTTTAGGTTTATGTTCATCATTTAAAATAATTCTATGCGTACTGGATTGAAGAGTAATTAAACTTTAATATCTGCTTAAAGTCCAACTAAAAGTTTTCTTATATTTTTTTAAAGTTTCAAAAGTTTTTGTTCTTGAGATTCGTTTAATGCGGATGAAATAATAAGCTGGTAAAGTTGAAGAGTTACCTAAATAAGCATATTTCGAATGATCGGGTAATATTTTTAGCTCGAGTTCGGGAGGTTTAATAATTGATGAAGCTATATTATCATCGGTGTTTTCGGTATTATCAAAAATTCAAATCTTTCACTGAATATAATCTAGTTCTTCATTATTATCTTGATTAATTCGGTGTTTTCTTTTTCTAATTTATCTTCGTAATATTCCTTAAAATGTTCGCGTTGTAAATGTTGAAGTATTTTCGTCAGAAAACATTCAGTACATCTTTTACTAGCGCGAGGATATTTCGTTGATTTTGCGATATTAAATGTAAGCTTTTTGGTCATTTCTTCTCGTAGTTAATTCTCCTTTACGAACATCGATCATAGACTTTCAGGTAGTTAAAAATGAGTTTCTAAAATGATAAGAATTTTTTATCTTCACTCAGTATACTAAAACGATAAAATCTGCTTGGGAAGATAAATTTATCCACTTTTCTTAACACATCTTGATAACTCCGTTAGGATAGGTAACTGAACGATCAGTTAATTGAAGGGTTATCGAAGTAGGTGTAATTTTTCTAATCTGATCTCTTAAAAATTGATAGAGGCGTTAGATTGATCTTGCTCTGCAAAGTCACATGAAAGCTTTTCAGCAAAAATTTTCTTACATAGCGCGGGGTATAGTGAAATGCTAAGGATCTTTCGATTTTTTCGGAGTTAATCTCACGAATAATAATGATCTCTACGCTCTTCATCTAAGTGCGATCGTTTCATTATCGATGAATTTTCTTTTCTTATTTAGAATATCTTTCATAAATTTTACGTAATTTGGCATCCGATCTAAAGACTCGACAAAGGTATATTGATTGTTAATTTTTTTAATATTTCGAGAATTTATGAAGTGTTTATCTTTTTTATGTTGAGTAGTCGTTGAGGAAATGATGGTGGAGATTTTTAATGAAATTTTCGCAGGTATTAAAGGATGTTACAAGTTTGAATCTTGTTGAAGTGTTTCACTTTTGATTTTCACTTCACTCTTTTTGGCTTTGAAGTTCTTTTTGAATTTGAGGTTCTAATTATTTTCCACTCCTTAGTTGTATTGCTTTAATTTGTTCTTTTCCTTGATCTTTAGGATTTATTTCACATTCTTAGGAAAAGTTACGGGTATTCTATTATTTAGCGCGAGTAGTAATATGTCGAAGTTGAGTTTCGATATTTTTAATAGATGTTGTTGAAATTGTAATTGATTTCGCTTGAATTTGTAGTTGATTTCGCTTGATTTTGTAGTTGATGACCATATTAAAAATTAATTCATCCATAGATAATTTCTTATCTTTGAATTGAGGGTTATTGTTATTAAATCCAGAGTTGGGTAATTAGGTTTATAGTTTGGATTTGTTTGATTAGATTGATTCATCCATTGTTGATTAGATGTGTTATTCAGATTAAAATTTGGATGAGTTTCACGTAGGGATTATAATAGTTTGAATAAGGGTTATTAGTTTATTATTAATAGCATTTAAAGTTTCATAATTAGATTGATATTACTATGATTTGTCAGATGAGTTTTCTTCTAAAGTAGGAGGGTAGTTCATTCCAAAATTATCCCAATTTCTTAGATATAACAGCAATTTGAGAGATTAACATAGATATTGCATCGTTTTCATGAATGCTTGTTATCTTTTCGGATTTACTTCTATCAGTGACCAATTGGAAATTATTTGTTATCATTTCTTCGATTAGTGCGTAAGGCTTCGTCGAATGGTTTAGACGTTAATGAGCACTCAATGACGACGTCGATGATTGATCTTAAAGATCCTACTAATCCAGTTATAAAATGTTTGAATAATCGTACAATCTGGTAGCGCATGATGTGGGCATTTCTAGAAGTTCTTGCAAATCTCTCCTGAAACTTCATATATTGATTCTCAATCTGATCGACAAAAGAAGTTATATCGTTTCAAAGCTTAGCAGATTTTAGATGGTGGAAAATATTTGGATAGAAATTTTTGTGATAATTCTCCAAGTTTTAGTAGTCAGAGTCTTTAACAGATTAATCACATTTAGTCTTATCCCTTAATGAAAAAGGAAAAGTTCAAGTCTTATAAGCGTCGTTGAGATACTTACTTGATATTTAAAAGTAGCGCAAAGTCTAGAAAGCTAGCAAGATGTAAGTTAGGATCTTCGATAGGTGAACTACTAAATTGATTGTTTTGTACTGATTTGGATAATTGCGGGTTTAAGTTCGAATGAATTAGTAGGCTACATCGAGTTTTGAATAGTTAAATGAATTTCATCGATGTAGGGTTGACATAATCTCTTAATGGTCTTTGTTGGTTTATATTTTGAATTTCGGGAATATTTGTCATTTGTGTTAAATTTATAATTTGTTTAACTTTTGTTTTATTCTTTTAATTAGTACGCTACAATTCGAAAATCGTAAGGTATTAAATTTTCGTTTCCAAATTTGCGCATACTGATTTTAGAATAGATATTAATTTATTTATTATGATTATTTTAAAATAGATCAGTTACTTCTAGTAAATTTTTACTTACTTTCCACGTGCACTGGCGCTAAAAACTTGACCCACGATTTTATATTATGATATTTTTAATTTAATGACAATGGCGTAAAACTTGACCCCGTATATTATATGTATAGAATTGTAATTATTTATGTTGTGGATCTTCTGTAGAGTATACGTATCGTATCAGGTAATACGAGGCTACAGTGGAGTCACCAGTTATCGATCCCATGAGGAAAGAAAAATTAAATAACAACTAATTTTAAAATAATAATAATAATAATTAAAATAGTATACGAAAATTTGGAATTTAAATTTAAGCGCAATAAAATAAACTTAAGTATTTTAATTAGGTAGACTTAGCTAAGTAGAAAATTAATACGTATTGAAAGTGCGGAAATTAAGCTAATTGTTAAATAGATCTAACTATTCGGAAAAAGTATCTTTCACTTGTTTAGAAATTTAAGTGATTGATGAATTTAAATAGATAATTTTTAAGGTATTGTGATAGATAGGAACGTTCCTATTCTTTACTGCTTTAGTCGGGTGTAAAGAATATTGATTAATCACTATGTTTGATTGCGAATCTGCATGGTAGAATTTGGGAGGATACTGATCGCCAGCTCGAGCTCCACGTTCCCTCGACTTGAGAGCTAACATCTACTGACTTTCTCAAGCAATAGGACTAAATTGAATATTTTAGTCATCGCACTAAAATCTTCGATTCTACGCCAGTGATATTATTTCCTATTTATTTGCACATTCATACAAAGGACTTTGAATTACGAATATCGGATGTAATTTTCTCTATAGTTGATAATCAACATATTTTAACAAATCGAATAACGAGTTTGAAAGTAAATTAAGTTTTAAGTAAAAATTATCACGATTTATTAATATATAAAAGTATCTACTATTTTAATTTCGTAGTTCACGTAATTTCGTAAACGAGGAGAAAGATTAAATAAACTACTCGAATGCATAGAAGCTAAACTAAGCATGGATTTCGTTTAAAGTTAAAAACAATAAATACAAATACTTATCTTGATTTATCCCAGATAACTCGTCGTAGTTCCTTTGACTCTTCGCTTCCGAATGCTGACGACTCACTAATTACTCACTCAAACTCACTAAAGACTAAAAGATTACACCCTTATAACACACTTAGAACACTTAAAGACACACCTAGAGGTCGAATTTCGATTCTACATATATAGAGGTGAGCGAAAGGACCAAGAGGTGTGTAAGTATCTCTTCGAAAAGTGTCAGGGTTCGATGTATTCGTGCCATTTGAACTAGCTCGCCGTGCGGCGATGACTACCTCATTGTCGGCGAGGGCTTCTAGAAGATCTTCGAGCCACGCTATCTCGACTGTCGGCGGGCTCGGGCTCGTCGTCGGCGAGACAGTCATACATCCGTCGAAATGTCTCTCAGTAACCTCGCCGTCGGCGAGCTCGATCTCGCCGTCGGCGACTCGGACTAAATTGCGTTATTTTCTTCGCTTTTCGCTCCAAATCCGCTCCTTTTTATGATTTTTGCTTTATCGCCTAAATTCTCCATTCATCACGATAAAATAAAGAAAATACCCTTCTTTAAAGTGCAATTTCATCAAAAATAGGTATGAATTTCTTAATAAATTTTTCAGTGATCAGACGCCGATTCCAAATACAAGTCAGTCACCACAGAGCATGTCAGGACATCATGATCGATACTTTACCACCATAGTTGCCACTGTTAGAGAGAGTTCAATTTGTTTTCATGTTAAGTAGGACTGAGCCAACCCAGGACAAGCTTTGGAAGACTCCGCAAGTACACTTAGCATGAAGTCCTAGTATAGTTCAGCAGTGTAACTTCAGATAGTTGGGCCATATGGATGGCTACTTGATAATAGGGAAATCTTCTTGCGTCTTTTGTGAGATAGTGCAACCAACAATGAAATTCTGTATTGACACAATCGAAGACCTTTCAATTCCGGGATGATAAAATAACTGTCACATTCAATATGCAGATAGAAGCTTCGACGAATGAGGTTAATGCTCCCCCAACACCGAGAATATAACGCGGACGTCCCCGCTAGACCGCGCCGTACGCGGTCCGAACTGCATGGTCCGAACGATTGAGGGGTCAACCACCCCTCTTATTTGCTTGGGGTTGGTGCCCACTCTATGGGAGCCACTCCTTAGTCACCCTAATATTATATATTGTATTTTTTTATATTTTAAGGTAGTTTTTTTTGTTTTATATCGGGACAACCATCGACATCTCCAAGTCTTCCCTTCTAAGATGGTATCCAAGGGAGAGTGCTGCTTCAATTGTATTTCATTCCGAGGTGGTGATTGCTCTCGAATCTCCCATCCTCAACCTTTCCTCTGCAGCCACCAAAAAACTATGGTTTTGCTGTTTTTTCGGCAATTGTCTCCCACTCAACTGCTTCCCACCTTGTTGTCGTTTCTTCTAGCTGCCTCCTACCTCATTGTCGAAACCTTCCAGCCACCTACCACATTGTTGTCGACCCCTTCCAGCCGCCTACGCTACCACGCCTTCCAGTCATTTGTTCCCCTATCACAACTATTACCGCATCCACTATCGTGGTCTTTTCTACACCATCAACCAACCCCCAGCTTACAAATTTTAAGGAGTTTTAATATTTTTTCTTGCGTAATTTTATTTTTTTCTATAAATTTTTATATACTATTTATATTCCAATTGATTCAATGAAAAATTATTTTGATCTCTTGCAAAAGTTGTCTACATGGAATTAGTTTTGTCAGCTTTTTGATTGATTTATTAATCAACCACTGCTAGTGTTTGTGAATCTTAATATATCATTTGACCTCTTGTTTCCTATTTTCTTACATCCCCACTATCTTTCTAAAGCTTTAGATTACTTCAACTCTCACAAAAATTGATTCATATCTTTTTCACAAAACTCACTCTTGCTATTCACTTGTTATAATTGGTCTACACAACAAATTTTTTAACTTTATAACCACACTTCCCATTTACCTTAAATCACTACAATTAGTTAACAAATATCCCAAAGTTTTATCATCATAATCATAATGCCCCGGTTTATGCCCACACATTCTCATGCTTTGCCCTTGTCCTCCCAGCACAATGCTCTAGCCATTGTTTTTTGTCTGTGCAGTTTTGGGCTCTCACACATGAGCATTAGTTGTGTCTTGTTTTCTCAAACATTTTTTCAAACTTGCCAGCATCTCCTTTGGGTTGCTTCTGCGAGCTTGTTCATTAAGGGAGCTCTAATTTTTTATGTTGATGCATTATGGTATCGGCTATCCATCTTGGTTCAGGTATCATTACATCTGTGTCTTTGGCAGCTCACCCTTACAATCTGTGGATTTTTCTTCTTCTCATGCCCATCATTGAGCTGAATCGAACTCTTTAGCTCAAAATCATTACAAGCTTCCTTTCTAATCCTTGTTCTTTGTACTAGAGCTTTCTTCTTTCGCTTTTACTTCTTTGCCATTGGCTTATCTGAGATTGTCTCCAACTCTTATTTCTAGAACTTTGGTTGCTTAGTTTGTTGTTGCTTGCTCATCAAGCATCTCTAGATGGTCTTAAGGTCGTTCTTGATTCTTCATGCTGGATTCTTATATTGCTAGTGCTCAGCCTTCTAGGCTTGCTACTTTCTTCACTTTTGCTGATGCAGTTGGGGGTAAGGGCTTCATTTGGTCCTTTTCGCCACCAATTTCTCATTATTATTTTATCAATACTCAAATTTTGCTTAGCATAAACCTACCACCAAACTTCATGATAAACTTGTTCTTCAATTGCAGAGATTTTTTATATGAATTAAATTAATTTATTTGGGTGACTACGGGTGGCATCTTTTATATTTGAGCTTTTTTTGTTACATGATTTTTCTAATTGTCTTCTTGATAGGCATCATGCAACTTAACATATCATCGTTGAATGAATATTATTTTAGAATGTTCTTTAGTCATGCATATGATGTGAATGCTTTACAAATGTTTATTTTTAAAGTGACCTCCATTCATTGGAAATTATTTGGAACCTTCTATTACCCTTGTTTGGGTGGTTTTCCCTCATTTTCTAGTTCGCTACATCAAAGAATTGACATTATATTTGGTTTTAGTTTTTGGCTAACTATTACATGTGGATGCTGCTACTATTAGACTCTATCAACTATTTGTGGCCTATGTTGAAATGGACATTTCTATCTCTTTGGCTCGAGAGGCATTGATTGGCACTTTTCTCCATGGTTTTTGGCTAGAAGTAAAATTTGAAGGTTTGTCCTCATATTACATATCTTGTTAGTTTTTTTTTTTCATGAGTTTATTGATTGCTTTAAGGTATCCTGAATTAAGAAAATTATCCTTAAGATTCCACCTATTGAGAATATCTCTTTTTATCACAGTATGAACATAGAATTGTTATATTGTTCATATGCATGAACAAATGGGATCTTCCACTATACTAGGTGCTACTTTCTCTACCTTGGTTTCCTAAGGATGTTTATCTCTCGAGTTAGTGTCTTCAATTGCTCCCCCCTCCTATCCTTTAGTTTTGTTAGTCAGGTTCTTTTTAAATTTACCTAGAGCTACTCTATTGAGGATCTTGCAGCTACTCTTACTGTCTCTTCACCCAATCCTATAGCATTTTTTTTTTCCAATGTTATTATTGCCTGTTCTAAAGACAATGGTTATAATAATTCTAGCTTGGTCCGATCTCAAGATATTTATTCAGAATTTTATTAATTTAATTGATGTTTTCTAGCCACTAAATAGAAGAAAGCCTTTCTCCATTCTCCCATATGTACACGATACCAAGTGAGATGTAAGTACTTCTTTGCTGATTTAAGCATTCTGGACTAGGTTGATGTTTGAATGTCTACTTGCTCACTTATCTAGGATAGTCATTGCTCTTATGCATTTTATTAGTTTGATATGATATTTTCTTTTTTTTCACGATACTAATCTTATGTGCTATGTTATCATTAGCTGTGTAGACGAGCCAAGTCTGAGCAAGTTGGGAGTTTATTTGCTTTTTTTGTTTAAAATTATGTGTTTGTATTCAAGTTGTGTTTCAGATTTTTCGCACACATTTGTCTTGTCTTTGGCTTGTCAGAATTCAAACCAAATATGAGCCAAACAAGAACTTTATTGAGCTTAAAAAATAGTATTTTAATTTATCCAGTTTCTAAGAAGGGTCATAAAGATTTGTCCAGCGATTTCAATAATAAGAGCCTGCACAACCAAAACATATCCTATGTGGGTTACAAGTTCAAATTGCTTTTTTACTATGATTTGAATAGTATAAGATTATATGTCCAAATGGTATGAGATTAAAGAAAAGAGAAGCACCATTGTTTTGTTTCTAATCCTTCATGTTATTTTATTTCTGTTTTGTCAATCTCAAGTAAAAGTTGGTGCTAGTTTTTGTAATGATATTATTATTATTATTATTATGTTTATTTCTTTATTTATTTTGAGCAAAAAATAAGTAGATCATGATCAACAAAGGCCTCTTGTGTTTAACTTGCTTAAAATCAAGTTCAAAACATCTGTTTATGTTGGATTTATTTAGTTAACAAATGAATTAGACACGACTTTTTTCATAAGTCAAACACTTATCATTTACGAACTATAAACTTTTGACAACCCTTGTTATCAACTATCTTTTTTACTGGCCGGTTGTTAGTTAATTTGAGAGTTCAAATACAAATTTTAGAACAGTCAAGAAAACTCAGCCTTGTACTATCATAAAATTTCAGCTAAAAGTTCAAATACAAATTTTAAAACAGTCAGCATGTTAGCTTAGCCATTTACCGACCTTAAACCTTTTGCCTCTACTCCAACAACACTTCAAACCTCTTAAATACCTCCGTATCACTTCATCTCATCCATTTTGATGAATTAATTTCACATTGTTAATATGGCCAAGTGAAGGCCCTCTCCTCTTCAAGATGTTATCTCTTAAATAACCCTTTATATCACATCGTATTCAGAACCATGAGGTCTTGTATTTAAAACCCCATAAATCTGTAAAGGCCGTGACTGGAATGGCTAGTCCATTTGAACAATTTGACAATTTTATTATGAAGTTAGCTTCATGAGAATGCTTTCACTTTTGGTCTATGAGGTTCACCTAGCGGAGAGCCTATATTGGGTTTGCCACCGTTGGCCTATCTTTTCTCACCAGTGTATCAAATTTTAACACAGGATATTGGTTGCCATCTATATGAAGTGAAAACAGAGCCTTATGATGACATTCATCATGAGCTCTCTTATGATTAGGAGAATAATTCACCATGGTGAATTTGTACCCATAAGAAGACTCAAATTAGGAAGATAAAGTTACCTTGGGTGAAATCCCTGTGAATTATATTATCCATTATTCAATTAGTTTCTCCAAAAGTCATCTGGTGTTTTAATATGAATGTCCTTGTGCGCGCCTTCGGTAACCAACAAATCTTTCATTCTTTTCTTAGAAATTTTTTTTTTAAGCTATCGCTTTTAACTTTTGTGGTGAGACGGGAAACATGATCATTTGTTATTATTTTACAACCTTAGATGATGTATCTTACACCCTTTTTTAATTTTTCGTGCAACTAGTTTGGATATGGAAGCAAAATCTCTAATTCATCCTGAAGTATCTGATCTTCCAAGAGAGGTTTTACATGCACTTCCAAAGATGGGATCTATCGTGGAAATTTTTGTTGACAAAGTCTTTGAAGGCATTTACCTGCTAAAAGGTGGTCACTGGGTTAAATTTTACAATATTATTTTTAATATTCAATCAGGTGTGTGGAGAGGTGTGGTGAAGATTCCTAGCAAAGTTCGTATCATTTGTGCTGCAAATTCTGATGTACTACACCGAAAAAGGTAATATCCTTTTTCTAAAAAAAATAGCAGGTTCTTTTATGGATAATGTGTTATGCTCTCTTATTGCAGAATTTATGAAGATCGTCTTGCATCTTATGAGGAGTACTTGCCTCTTTCAAGCTTTTGCAATCCTCCTCTTACTGGTAACATAGTGCCCAACACTTTGTGGTAGCCTATATTGTTGGAAAATTTTGGACATTGCACTTTTTAGGTTTGTTTTGTCCATTCAACTATATTATTAGATATCATGTGTGCTTTTGACGGATCAGATAACTTTGGTTCGATGAAGAAACCATGTATGTCAAGCATATATTTATCATTCATTAAAAATGTGATCAGTAAGTTTCCCAGAGCAATCGGAGCCGACTCGATTGAGGCAAGTGAGGGGGTGGCAAACAGGAACACAGAGATGGAGGGTGAAGACGAGGGGGTGGTGAAGGTTCCGGACTCGAAGGATCTCCAGCAGCAGATTAAAGCCCTTGACAAGCTCACCGATCGCGTTGAGGATCGACAGCTCGATTCCACTCGAGTTCAAGAAGCCATGGCAGCTCTTACATCCTCTAAAGAAGCTGATTGGAATGCAATGAGAATGAGGGAGAAGGAGCTTGCTGCTGTAAAGATTAATCTGGCGGATGTGGACATAATTGCTAATGAGTTGGAGCTGGATAAGGTGGTGGCTGAGAGAACTCTTCGTGAGCACAAAGGCGATGTCGTTGCTGCAATCCGCTACTTGCTTTTCCTGTTTTTTTGAGGTCAGTGAGCTTCGAGCATGGGATCTTTCGGTACAAGAGGAAATGCCCACCACCGGGCCACCATCTTGTCCACAATTAAAAATTTTAGATGGTGTTTCCACTCAATTTCTACTTTAGTTGTCCATTGTCTTAAGATATCATCAAAGCTGACCGAAAATGTTTTTATTTAGTAACTATGGATCAACTCTGCATTTGGGGATCATTTTTAGGATATTAAAATATGAAATATTAAAAATATTATATATATATATATATATATATATATATATATATATATATATATATATATATATATTTTAAAGGAAAGAGCCATATGGCTCTATTCATTAAAATAAAAAGGATACAAAGCAAATATAATGAGAGGGCCAAAAAAATCGAGCTCGACTCATAAGAAACAAAATCAACTAATGCTTCCAACAGAGCGATACTGAAAGTTGACAAAAGAAACAAGTAACTAAAGAGGGCGAGGTCTCTGAGGCTTCCATCTACCCCGGTTCTTGTAAGACATCCATAAATAATACTGCAGAGCTTCTCAATTCTGAGGGAGACAAAATATCATCCATTAAGTTTCCATGGGAAAGTAACCCCATCTTTCTTCTTCCTTCTGGAGGTATACACTCGTCATTCTTCTTCGATGGACTTGACGATCCGATCCAAGCGGGAAAGAGCTGCTGCAGGTGATTGGTGCCGATGCTTAGGATTCTCCTACTCCAGTGAGCGGGCAAAACAACCAAGGTACCCTGTTGTTCTTCCACAGTAAGAGTAGCACCTTTTCGGTTGTCAGATTATGAGTGTTTGTTACTTCCTTGTCTTCAGACCTGTCAAGGTGGGGAGTCTGAACTCCCTCCAGAGTAGTGGGTGCCTGAGGTGGTAGTATAGCTGCTCCAGTAGAAGAAGGCTGAGAGGTGACCATGCCCCGCTCTATCGGTGGCTCGATCCTTCTCACCCCGTTCCGAACCGAGGAAGGCGGTATATCCGTCGCGAAATGTGTGGCTAAGTAGCATTTGTACGGGGAGGTTTAAGATTCGGATGCGGTGAGTAATACCGTTTGTGAGAGTGGCCAAACATACGACAATGGGTGCAGATGACGGAGGTACTCGTTCAAGTTCTCATTGTTGCAGAAATCCTACGATCGCGTATCTAATCCAAAGCTCTTTCGGGAAGGGTAACGTAATATCCCGTTCAATCAATATTCTAGCCTCAGAAGGTCTAGATAGATGCTCTGTAGGCGGATCGGTGTGGAGCGGCGTTCCATATATCTTTGCGAAAGTAAAGAAAAGCTCTTGATCATAAAGATGTACCTGCAAATCTGGGAAGCGTAGCCACACCGGAATTATGGGAGGTTCAGTGCGAAGGTCGAAATCCACCGTCCATTTCAGCACCTTCATCACCCGATTGTCTATCCGAAGTATTCTTCTAGCAAATACTTGGGCATAATCTGCATCATCCGTTAATTGGATGAGAACGTGTCGGCCATCCAGTCTTCTTATCTTCCAACTTCCATTAAGCTTCATTTGCTCAAATTCCTTTCGGATCAGTTTAAGTTTAGGATTGTCGTAGAGGAACTTACCCACTAGAAATAGCCTACAAGGTGCAGCTAGGATAGAGATCTCTTCCTTGGTGAGAAAGATTGCAGGTTTGCCGTCTTTGCGGGATGCGTTTTTGAGAAACCCACTCTCGACACCTTGCTTGAATGCATCATGGAACCTTTGCGGGAACATATTAGAACGTGAAGGGGCACGGGCGAAGTTGTCGCCAGCAAGGGCGGCGGCGTAAGAACGGCCGGAGGCCATTGTTGACAGCTGGATGACGAGCAGCTGTCGGCCTCGCTGCAAGAACACAGAGCTGCAGGATAAATCGAGTAGAGCTCGGCTACTAGCAAGCTGACGTTGGAGATCGACTCTGGAGATCGCAGATCGCAGACCGCGACGCAGGACACACACACACACACACACACACACACACACACACACACACATATATATATATATATATATATATATATATATATGTTAAAGAAGCCACTAGGGCCTATATCGATTTAAAAGCGGTTACAAAGGCTTGAGGAGAGGCCCATGGAGCCCTTCCCCGCGATACAATCGCTATCAAAAAAGATCCAAAATATTCAAAAATTACAGAACAAAGTCAAGAGCGAGAACGTGATACTCTCGCTCTGTTTCTTGGAGATTCATGGAGTAAATCTTTTTAATGCTACTTCATTGCCCTGAGTCACCGAGGTATCATCAAATAGGAGTGTAACCCCAGGCTTCTTCTTCCCTCCAGAATGATAAACCTGCTAGTCTTCTCCATTATCTTCTTCTTCTACTTCTTCTACTTCTTCCTCTTCCGTAGAGTCGTGCTGATTCTTACCGGTGGGTTCGACAATTGGTAAGGGAAATCTTCTTTTTCTGCTGAAAGTTTGGATGTATCTGTTGGAGCGGACGGCTGAAGTAGCCCCCTGGACGGCTTGCGACACAGGAAGAAGTGCCGCACATCCGAACTTGTTCAGAACCACTCGTAGTCTCGGAGTGTCACTTTGTATAACACCGCCGAGACTTCTTCCCGACGGCCATGTCGACTGAGTTTAAACTTTTATCAGCATCAAATGCTACCCTATTCTCCTGAGTCAGGGTAGCGTCAAGTTGGGAATTTCCAACTATAGCAGAAGGCCCAACAACCATTTTCCTCGAGGGATGATGCAGTCTATAGCAGGTGTCTCTAATGTGCCCAAACATTCTGCAGTGCTGGCAAAAGAAAGGCTTGCTCTCTACCACAGCCTTCTGCCAAAACCCATCGCTACTATCGGTGATCCAAAATGATCCACATCGGGGAGAGTGAAATCCCTCTCCACTCGAACCCCGACACCACCACGAGAGACCCTATCAAAAGTAGGAGCATCAACTCCGAGAGGAGTATCGGAGAGCTCAGCTAATGTTGCGACAAAGCACGTGGATAAGTACGAATGAAAGGAGCCTCGGAAGTTTGAACCATATAGGAACGATAGGAGGTTCCTAGATCGGTCAAAATCGGGAATCCATTCGATAAGGCTTCATGTGAGTGCTACGAATTAAAGCTGATTGTTGAAAGAAAGAGTCAAGATAGTCTTCTTCCTTTCAGTATCCGAATGAGTAAGTGTACGTACATTCAACACTCCCAATTTCCATCCACCAATAAGTTTCGGATGCTTCAAAAAATTTTCTAACTAAATTCATCTTAGGGTGACCGAATTGAAATTTCCCAACTAAAGTAAATTTAACATCATCGGAGAAACTTTCATTTCGAGTGATGAGTGAAGATAACGTAAGCTTCCCATCTTTAAATCAAATCGGCTCGATAAAATTCGTTTGTATTTCGCAGCCATGATGTCATACGAAATTCTTGTGGGAAAAGAGATGATCATTGTGGGCGTCACGCCTACGGCTCCGAAGATCGGAAGCCTTAGATGCCATCGTAAAGAAGTCGCCGAGCGATCTCTGGATTCGATCGAACTGCGCGAACAAACACGCACACGAAGCGAGTTCCACCGTGCGTCGGACATGCGACTGGAAATGCCTAGAAGTCGTCGAGCTCCGACAACAGGAATTGCACGATGCGGGCTGGAGGGGAGCCGAGCTTGTCGACAGGGACGACTTGCGTCGTTCTATCGGCTGAAGAACGACGGAAACAGAAGCGGGCCACTGGAGCCCTCTTCTCGCACAGAGCCGAGGCACCGAGCTCCCAGATTGTGAGTGAGGAAGCAGTCGGCGTCGAGCAGGATTCGTCGTCATAGTAAACCGCGAGGTTCGCGCGAGCCAGTGAGGCGACGTCGTCGTAGTAGTAGGAGACGACGAAGGATCGAGCAGACGACTCAACGAGATCGAAGCAGCGAGACACAGCATCGCATCAGACGAAGACTACGCAAGGGTTCGCCATTACGGCGAAACCCTTGCGGAGCGACGAAGACGAAGACGCACCGCATCTTATATATATATATATATATATATATATATATATATATATATATATATATATATATATATATATATATATATAATGTAATTATATATTGTCGGCGTTGTTTTGGGTGTGGAGTGCCCGTAAGAAGCTGTCGGTCGCCGGAATCGAAACCCCGTCGCCCGCTTCGGAAGGACGCTTCAACATGATTTTAGAAAAGAAATATGAAATCCAACTGACCCCATATTTTCCATAGTTTAAATGAAATAGCACTGTACCTCAAGACCTGTATATATCCCGAAGGATAAACACAAGACTTGAGGGTGAGGCTCGATCAAATAAACTAAGAAATATATGACGTCCGTTTGGTCTCGCGAAATCATTTTATTTGTCGAAATGCTTCCCTATTTAATACGAATAATTAAATAAGGTTTATTTTAAGTCGGGTTCGAATATTTACATATAAGTAGCATGGCCATTATAGCTTAATTACATCTTAAATGACCGAAATCACTTAAGAAAACTCTCGATAAAAATCGGAAATATTATCTTCAAGAGAGCGAAAGGATAGTGACTTTTCAACGTAATCTGACGAAAGAGGTATGAAAGTGATTGGCTCAAATCTGAACATTTTATCGTAGAATCCGAGGAAGAGAAACTAGGGATGTCGAAGATCCGGATGCGAACCTCAGTGACTTCCCAAGCTATCCTATGGTTTGGCCGATTTAGGAGATATTATTTAAATATTTCATCCTCGCTAATTTTATTTAATTAGGGCTTACATTCGTATGTAAACGATCACACGAATGGCTCAGAAGATATGTAGGATTTAGGTCGTAACGAACGACAACCTCTGAATCCTAAAACGAGTTAGAGCTATATTATGCAATAGAGCTATACAGCGCCCAAAAGAGGCTGAGGATTTATGTCGCACTAAGCGGACAACCTCGAAATCCTATGGATTGTTGTTTAACTACGGAACGATTTAAGCTGCACAAATACGTATTGTCATTATTGAAGATGGTCGTCGCCCACCACGCTAGCTCCAAGCTCCTTGCCGTGAAGAGGTTAAGTTTTCTAAGGTGGCAAGTTAAAATGTTCAATCAGGTGGCCCTATGGTCGAGTTCTCCTAAACATCTTATGCAAATATGTTTGAATATTGTACAGTGTATAGCAGGGTATGTAGCACAAAAAAACAGTAAAACATGCAGCAGAGTATGGTACAACGTGCTAAACAAGACACAGATGAGTGACGCAAAAAGTAACACGCTGTAAATGTAAACAAACTTGTATACCTGGGAGATTCGTTATTTTCTTAAATGCAGCATGCTGAAGTGCGTCATGCAGTTGGAAGTCAGGCAGAAACATCGTCTAGAGAACTCAAAAGAAAGGACGGCGAATGACTCACGGTAGAAAGTCTCGGAGAAAGCAAACGAAAATCAAAATAAAATCATCAAAACCTCGGGAAAGTCCCAGAAAAAGGACCACGAGTGCTTCATCAAAATAATACGAAAATCCGAAGAAACCGCAAGCACTCGGGTCCGGTGGGCTCGGAACCGTGTAAGCATCGCTCGAAGGGTCGTCGGAAGCTACTTCGGTCACACGAGTGTATGAGCCCGCTATTCAGCTAGAAGGGTGTCCTACTAAACCCGACTCGGTGAGGTGTTCCTCAACCCAGAATCGATAATCAACAGTGAACAACCGGATTTATAATATGGTTTTAAAATTTATATTTTTAAGATGCACGTGGATTTCGTGCATACAAGAGAGCTTTATATTAATTTTTTATTGTGGTGGAAATATGTTTTTATTACGAAACGTAAGTATCATATTCTTATCAGATTTTCTTTGAAAATTAGGGTTGTCCACGAGTCGATTATTTTGTTGGGAGTAGGATCACAAACAATCCAAAGAAGGTATGGGTGTCCCGCTAGTCTTATAGCGGTGAATGATACCGTCATCCTACGGTTCACCGGGGCTCTGGAGCGAGTCGTGGTGTCGTAGAATGGGATATCATTCTACTCTATCACTGGCGTGCCTTTAGCATCATCGCCGTCATTGCCCCAAAAACAAAACAAAACCAAACTCCGAGTGGAGCGGGGAAGACGTGTCAAGCAACAAGGAGGTGGAAAAGCAAGACTAGACCACCTTCGAATTTGAAGCGTTAAAACGGCAGATGGGTTAATCTAAAACTCCCCTAAGACATGTGATAATAAAGCACTGAAAGCAAAGCTTAAACTCCTTGAATCGACCCTGAGGGTGTCATTTTCTCGCTTGGGTGCAATTAGATCAAAAAGAGTTTAAAGCAAATTCCGAGAAAATCGTCCAAAACCTTTAAAATCAAACAAAGAGGACTGGCTGCTAACCTTTCCAAACCCATGCTAGAGTTAAACCCTCCAAACTTCAAAGAAATCAACAACTTTTTGAGATCTTTTCTCACAAGCAAACTAAAGAAAACCCCCATATCATCACAATAGGTTCCATAGGCAAGGGTGACTAAAAGTAAAACCACCATCTGGCTCGGGACCAAGTCAACAACAACAAGAAGATCCCTAAACTCCCAATGAAAAGGATAAACTTCCAAATTTATAAGAAAGTGAATGGACAGGCTTTTCAAAATCAATTTAACTCGAATTTCAACACCAAGTGTAAGAAGGTATTCATCAAATGGCTATAAAATTGAACTCACATGAAGCCACCATTAAGCTAACACAAAGTATAAACCCAAGCCACTATATAGCTGGAAATCAGCCCAGCTTCAAGCCAAAAAAACAGCCTCCAACACAAAGCTAAAACAAAAAGTGCTAGAAGATCCAACCCAAGCTGAAACATGATCAAAATCTGAGCCACAACAAGGTTGAAAACGAGCCTAACTCTAAGTTAAAGCAGCCCCAATATAGAACCAATATAAGAAGTGCCAAAGGATCCAAACCGAGCACATCAAGGCTGAAAAACAAACCCAGCTTTAAGTTAAAACAGTCCCAACATAAAGCTAAAACTGGAAGTGTCAAAAGAGCCAAAACCGAGCCACAGCAAGGCTGAAAACAAGCCCATTTCCAGGTCACAACAATCCCAACATAAAATCAAAATTAGAAGTGTCAAAAGAGCCAACTTGAGCCACAGCAAGGCCGAAGACATGCCCAGCTCCAAGTTACAGGAATCCCAACATAAAGCCAAAAATCAGAGAAAGCTAAAGGAGCCAACCCGAGCCACAGCTAAGCTGGGGGCAAATCGAACTTTAAATTGAAACAGGGGAACAACAAGACTAACAGAAAGCTGAGCCACATAAGGCCAAAACCAAATCCCGAATTTAAGCTTAGAACAAAGAATACGGTGGGACTCAACAAAACCGAGCCATATGAGGCTAAAACCGATTCCAGCCACAATTAAATCCAAATCCAACGTAAAGTCGAAGCAAATTCTCAGCTCAAAACACATATATATCTTTAAAAACTCAACTACCATATGCTTGCAAGCATGAATAAGCATAGAAGCTTTTCAAATTAGTTAATCATGCTTCATGAAGGGCTAAAATACAAGAAGCCCAAGAATTAAGCTTCTAAATATTCAAAACATAGAGCCACAATATGCTTTATATAAGAACAAGCATGAAACTTCTCAAATTGAACTAAGACTTCTTTCCAATACGCCATTTTGATAAAGAAAAGTTACAAAGGCTAAAGCAGAGCCCCACATGCATATTGAAAAAGCCAAATGAATCCTTCCATGCTTCATACCAAAGTAAGCAAAGAAACTATCCTAATATCCATTTCAACATGCTTGCAAAAGAAATTATTCATTGCCTCAAGCTTATGCTTTTAATACATCATAAGTAAAAGACCAGCACATGCTTGAAATAAGAACACGCATAGGATCTCCTTCCCAACATTCCTAGTATGCACTTCTCTTTTTAAAGAATGAAGCTTAAAACATTTAAACCCAATTTTCACATATGCTATCAAGAAAGGCCAGCTTTACCTCAAAGCTATATTCCATCAATCTCAACTTGCTTCAAACAAAAGAAATAGATGCTAAAGCCATGTTAAAACTTCACTACATTAAGCAAATAAAGCAAGAGGAGAGACTAATATCACACCATATCCCTTACTCCCCCACATGCTTCATGTAATAAAGCCCCTCAAATTTTCATATAAGAACAAACTAACATGCTACTAAAGAGGGGGATGAGAAAACACCATTCATGCAGCTAAAACAGACCCTTTCCATAACATATAACACCGAACCAAAGCAGTAAACAGGGAAGCCAAGCCGAGAGCAGGGATTACGGCTTCCCTGGGCCAAACCGAGAAGGAGAAGGGGATAGGGAGAGTTACCAGTCTGTGTAGAACACCCAAGAAGCAAAACAAAAGCTCAGGAAACAATCCAACAGCACCTCCCCCCTTCTTCACAAGAAATTCGGGTCAACCCTAAATCATCCAAGAATGGAGTTTTTATAGGCGAAGGAGGGGAGAGGAGTGCTGCTATTCACCTTACAGGAAGGTGCGCAAGTGGAGCTGGCGACAAATTGCCGCAAGAAGGAGACACCGCAGAGGATCGGGCGACTCGCAGGGATAACGCATGCGCAGGAAAACGCCGCAAGGAGCAACTTGCTCTCGCAGGGATAAGAATGGGTATGTGCGGCTCGAGGAGGAGACCACAGGAGATGGGGCGAGAGGCGTGCGGCTCGAGCGCGGGAGAAGGAGACACTGGCTCGGTCGAGCGTGCGAACGAGAACGGGATAGAGCGGGAGAGACGATCCGCGCGAATGAGAGGAGCGGGAGAGCAGGCCGAGCCAAATGGGGGGATTTAGGGCTTAAGATTTTAATTTATAAATGTATAAATATAAATATATATATATATATTATTATCAAATTAAACCCTAATTCGGCAATCCCGCCCCGACAGGCCGTCGTCGCAAACTTAATGTCAATTTTAAGTGAAATTGACGTTCTGGACGTATCGGCGCAGTCCGTTTCGTCATCCAAGGTCGTCTGGGCAACCCCGTCGACGGTCGCGTCAAAATTGCGTCGAAATTTGGTCTCGTCATAATTTTTGACTCTAGCTCGATCGATCAGAATGGTGCAGGTGCGTAAGACGTGCACGAGGCTGTCCTAATGTCCAGGGGTCCTATAGGGACTCGATTTGAACTCCTGACATCAACTTCGACCGGCTATAGAATAGCGGTACGGAATCTCGTACAGGATTTCAAAGAGTAACGAAGTGGTTTCCAGACACTCTAAAACGAGGTGAGTCTCATCACTAGGAATCTAGGATCGTCGGGAAAGCTCCTGAGGTTAGAATCCTAAATCTAGGAGGAATACTAAACCTCGACAAAAAGTGAGGTCAACATATATATATATATATATATATATATATATATATATATATATATATATATATATATATATTTATCATTCATTTTTTCGTTGCTTTATGCTAGGAGATTTTGATGTCATGGGAATGGTAATTTATTGCATTATGTGTCAGCTTTTGCGTTCTCCCTTCCCTAGAAATTGAATTTATTTGTTTGTTTATCTGACAAGAACTAGGTAGAAACTAGATATTGCCTAACTCTATATGACAAAAACTAGGTAGAAACTAATTGGATGAGGCAGCTAGCTTGGGAAGAAAATGGAGTGTTTTTCCTTTTTGAAATAAAAATAAAGCTAGTTTCTTAAACACGTATGAAGCCACATTTGATTTGTAATGCTACTCTTTTTGGCTGTTTTCAACTATTTACCGATTTTAGCGTGGGCATGCTTTGATTATTGTAGAATGTGAGATATTTGTATTTTTTATTAGAAATTTAAAATGTCTGCAGCTAATAACAGCTTTAGATCCGACATGAACTTGTAATTACCTCCATGCCTGTATGACCCATAGAGAATTTTTCAATAAGTGAGAGGTTAAGAAACTTACCAAGCATAGAAATCTCATCATAAAAGATTAAAGCAGGCTTGCTATAAAATGATAATTGTTGTTTATGTTGAAGATTCTTTGTAGTCCGATGAAGTAGAAGTGCAGAATTATTGACTGGGGAGGAGAAAACATTCTCAAAATTTGAATTAAGAACTACTTTCGCAAAAGCATGTAGAAGTTAAGGCGGTGGAAACTCAACCTCTAAGGAGGAAGTAGGAGGATCAATCATCGAAGCACTAAGGCCTATTGTGTTAGGAGATCACAATGTCATGGGGTTAACTAAGGACTTAGGAGAACTCATCATGGGAAAAGCTAACCTTAATTATCTTTTCTTAAGAAGAGGACACCACGATGTGGTGACGCGGGCTTGCTGGGTGGCCGGCTGAACCAGTCGGCCTTTAATTGGGTTGGAATTGTCGCCCCTTCCCTCTCCCAATTTCCTATTTTACTCTCTTCTATAGAGGGAACTTCTTTTTCTTCTATTCTTTTCCTATTTTTAGTCTTTGTCTTTTCCTCTTCCTTTCTATTTCTATTTCTTGCCTATTTTTCTTCCTTTCCTATTTCTATTTCTTCATCTTCTATTCCTTGCCCTTTTGATTCCTTTTCTAGTTCTATTTCCTTCCTATTATAATTTCTTTCTATTCTAACTACTAGTACCTATTATAAGTATGTTATTTGCTGTCTTAGAGTTCGGGTTTTATCTTCCAGATTTTATATTTCTATCAAAGTCAGCCATCGAGGCTGTTTTTCCTTCTTGGGCTATATCTGAAGGCGATGAGGTGCTCCTTCTATCCCAATGTTTCGAGGGGTGCTCTGGCTGTAGCTCAATCCTGCGGGGACATTTATCCTTCCCCAATCTCCACCGTTACTTTCCTATTCTTCCTCCCTGCTGTCGCCCTCCACCTTCCTACACCCAACCTACCCACAGTACCGCCAACTCCCCCATCAGTGTCGCCAACCCTCCCTTCTGCCAACCTGCTGGCCACAAGCCCGTACACCCATTTCCTGCGGTAACCAAACCTTGCCCTGTATTCTTTTCCAGCCGCAGGCTTGCCCCGACTTACTCCCAGGTTGCTGATCCATCCCACAAACCTCTCTTACTTGTCCCATTATTATTGTACCCTCTCCAACCCCTTCAGTTGTTGTCGTAACCTCCCCTGCAAGCCCTCACTGTTGCGGAGATACCTCTAACTTTCCTTGTTGCTACCGCCGCCACACCCGACCGACAACCCCACTTGTTATCCAGCCGCCAAACGCCACCGTCATCATCACCCTGGGTTGTCTTTAATGTTTTTGTTGTTATTTTCCTATTGTCAAGAGTCCTTGTTTGTAACTCTTTTGAATTTCAGCAATAATATTCATATTTCTGTCGTGGTTAGGGTTAACTCCAGTATCATGTAGCCGACTTTGGGAGATAAAAGAGGTTTGACAAAGAAGTTAATGCCATAAGTATGTCGGCTTCAACATAGCCACATGAAGCCTCGTAATGGCCCCATCCCAATTTTGCTCTAGAATGGGCAAACAAATATGCACGAAACTTATGTGAATGCTAGCAGTGTCTGCACTATATGTCATTGAGCAAAAAAAATGCAAAGCCATGCGAGCCCTAGTTGCTAGAGAAAATGTCGCATGAACCAAAGCCGAGCACATGCTTCACATGGTGAATGTGCGTGAAGCCCTATCCACATGTATAAATGTGGTCGTCTGGAGAGATGCAGACCTAAATAATGTCACCAGGAGATATGTGCATGCGATGTAACGTTATGTTTCCGTTGACGGGGGAGAAAAAACAAAGAACCGAAGTAGATAAAGTGAGGAGTCGAGAAACTGAACAAGAGAGAGTGAGGAAACCGAATAGAAGGGAGATGAAGTGAGGGGGTCAGGATCTTGAGAGGCAAGTTCGCTCTATAAATCGACAGAAGAGGTGAGAGCTTCCGCGTGTGCGGTCGAAGGGGAGAAAAAACAAAGAACCGAAGTAGATAAAGTGAGGAGTCGAGAAACCGAACAAGAGAGTGAGGAAACCGAATAGAAGGGAGATGAAGTGAGGGGGTCAGGATCTTGGGAGGCAAGTTCGCTCTATAAATCGACAGAAGAGGTGAGAGCTTCCGCGCGTGCGGTCGAAGAGTAGAGGAATAAAGGAGGTGTTGTGTGATTTCTTACCCGAGGAAACGATGCGATAGGCCTTGTGCTTATGGGAAGAAGATGATCGCAACGTTGCTTTGCTGCATCGATCCGCTTCACCGACCAAGAGGAAGCCAAAACCAGAGCTTTTGTGACGTGCAAGGGCAGAGAGGACAACGAGCAATTTGTGGCTTTCGGTGCGAAGGAAGAAGGTGAGTCTCGTGCAGAGGAGAGGAGGTTGTGCGACCATATCGAGCACGGGAAGAAGGCAAAGCAACATGTGCGTCTGTGTGTGATTAGGGCTAGACTGAAGGCTATAAGGTGAGTGATAAATTTAATTAAAATATCTTATAAGAATTTTATACTTTTAATACACACACACACACATATAAATGGCCATCCCGCTCGTCTCGCTCGCTCTGCTAGGGTTTCGCCTCTGCTGCAAAATCAGGCTTCTGCTCTGCTAAAGCCTTCTTCGTCGTGTTCGTTTCTCGTCGATTTTGTCTACTTCATCGTTTAGTCCGTCGCCGTGCTTTGTTTTCGTCGCGCTTCTGCTCGTCTTTCGTCGTCTCGAGGACCAAGGGCTCGCGTTCGTCATGCTTCGTCTTCGTCGTACGTCGTCTGCTAGTCCTCCGTCGCGCTCGACGAAGAAGGGCTCTCGGCGTGCTTTCTCATTGCGTGTCTTCTGCTATTGCCTCCTCGACTTCAGCTGCTCTTTAAAGGGCCTTCTTCGACAGTGAGTTTTTCTTCTCTGCTCAGTTCCTTACAAGTGGTGATGGCGTCGTGGCGTTCCTACGCCACCGCTCTTGCGGGCGACACCCCCACTCGTGCAGCTATTTCGTTTATGTTCCCGCAGCGATACCACGACACTTTAGCGATGGGCGTTGATACGGGATTTCTCAAAATGAACGTCCCATAAAATGACAAGCCTGTAATTTTTCTCTTTGACGCTGAGATCTCCACCTTAGCGTCATCCTGCTGGTTGGTCTTAATTGGTAAGTTCCTCTATGGAAACCCTAAACTCAAAGTGATTCGAAAAGAGTTTGAGCAAATACATCTGAAAGGGGAATGAAAAATTGGTAAACTGGACGGTAGACATGTTCTTATTCAATTATGTAATGATGAAGACTATGCTCATTTATTTGTAAGAAGAATTGTTTGCATAGAAAACCGTTTGATGAAAGTTATAAAATGGACGGTCGATTTTGATCCTCTCACTGAACCTTCTATCATTCCAATATGGCTGCACTTTCCGGGTCTGAAGTTTCATCTCATCAATCACGATCTCCTCTGCTCCTTAGCTATAGTTTATGGTAAACCCCTCAAAATTGATATTCTTGCAGTTTTAGTCGGCCCCTTGAAGCTAAAGTTTTGATTGAACTTGACATTACTTTACCTTTTCCGAGTAAGATTTGGATTTGCTTACAGCTCTAAAGTTTTTAGCAGCGCATAGAACTTGAACAGTTTCCACTTTACTGCTCCCACTGCCGCATGTTTGGACACTCTTACTCTCAGTGCCACCATTTACATCCTGATTTAAAACCTCAGAGTAAAAATGTTACTGGGCCCCTTGCCCCAACTCACAGTTGTCCTCCGCTACCCCTGATTGCAACCCTATATTGGATCTTTGGTAGACCCGACATCTGCTCTCCCTCTCACTCTTCCTTCTCATAACCCCAGTCCCCTTTATCATAAACCCCTTACTACCGAAGGCCCCACCCCTGACAATATTGTTCTGTATCTGTGAGGTAAGGATCTTTGCTTACACAGGACAATGTTCGGTCCGGTCATCATGACGGCTCTCATGCTCCTCATCTTGAGGAAGTCTTGGGTGCAGATGAGACATTTCTTACTTCATTTATCCTATAACCTATCATTGAAGCAACGGTTGACAATCTCTCTATTGTGGCTCTACCACCTCTCCAGATTGAGTAAGTTGTTACTGTTAGTCAGGCGCAAGGGGCTCATGATGTGCAACAACCTTTACATGCCCAGTATTTTGTCGACCAACACACTGATCAGATGAGCCAGTCATCGGATGGAGAATGACAGTTTTACACATCCAGGAGGAAGAAGAAGAATGAGGCCTACCCGAGCTCAAGAGCTTAATGGATGATACTTTGGTTATTTCCGGCAATGACACTAAACTTAACAATTTGTTAGCTGACTCCCTTCCAAGCACTAAAGGCAGAGGTATGACTAAATTGTGTCGCTCTCTAGCTACCTGACAGTGTTTTGACAGCTTTTGGTTTTTGGTTATACATGTATTTTTTCTTTTCGGACCATTTGTGTGTGTTGTATACCGTGTGGTTGGGTGCATTTTTTGGGCCCTCTTATACAACATATCCAGTACATTTTCTTTTTTAATATATTAGCGCTCGAGCTTTTTTCGATATATATATATATATATATATATATATATATATATATATATATATCGAAAAACCCGAGGGTTAATATATTAAAGAGGAAAAGATACAGATAGGTTGTATGAGCGGGCCTAAAGAAAGCCCAACGCATACGATACAACACACACAAAATCCCAAAAAAGAAAAGTTACATATAAGATATAAAACCCAAAACCACCAACGCGCGCAAAATGCTAGGGTAGTCCAGTCTTGCCCGTCTCTAGTTCTCGGACGTGAGCCAGATAGCAAATTGGTGAGGTGTGAACCATTACTCGAAGTAACCAAAATATCATTCATCAGATTCTTGAGCTGAAGTAGGTCTCCATTATTTTTCTTTCTCTTGGTTGTGTAAACTTGTCATTCCTCATCCGAGTATTGACTCATCTGATCATTGAATTGGTCCAAATGTGGTCGGACAGGTGTAGACTGTTGCACATCAAGTAACCTATGTGTCTAAGTAACATTAACCTCTTGCTCAAGTTGAGGCGGTAGAGAAACAATAGAAATATTGTTAGCTGTAACATCAATAATAGGTTCTAGGGCAACAACTTGGGTATGAAGTTCTTCATCTGAGACAACCAAGGTTTGAGTAGGAGGATCATAAGAAATGTTCCCATCAAAAGCGTCAGGCAAATGAACAGAGGTATGTGCGGCGTTGGAAATTGGATTGGATTGCACCTCCTCAGCAGCGATGGTAGGCGACGTCCACCCCCAATTCAGTATGAAAGGAGGATGTGAATCTATTTAAATTTTTCGCCAATACCCATTGTGATTAGATCCAATCCATATCTCATTTGGAGCAGGTAGGGTGATATCTCTTTCAACCAACACACAAGCCACAGAGGATCTGGTGACAGCAAGCGTTGGATTATCAATCTTGAGAGACTTACCGCAAGCAATTGCTAGGGAATAGAGAATTTCATAGTTGAAGTGTTGTACTTTTAACCTCGAGAACCTTATCCAAACAGGAATAATAGGGGACTTCGCTTTTGGATCAAAATCGACAGTCCACTTTAGAATTTTCATAAAACGATTATCAAACTTGATTACCTTTTAAGAAAAAATATGAGTGTAATCCGCATCATTAGATAACTGAATGAGTATATGTCGGTCATCAACTAAACCAATTTTCCAACTACCCGATAGCTTCATAACTTCAAAATCTTTCCGAATGATATCAAGTTTTGGGTGACCATAAAGGAATTTCCCTACTATAGCAAAACGATAAGCAGATACAAAAATATTAGTTTCAGCCTTAAAGAGAAAAAAAGCAGGTTTACCATTTTTCTGTCAAGCTTTTTGATAAAAGTGTAGTCTCCACCACCAACTTTAAGAGCCTCGTGGAAAAATTGTGGAAAAATGTAGGACTTACCGATAGCAAAACTAGGCTCTGAACCTGTGGACACAGTAAAATAATGAAAAAATAATACTTAAAAGTTAATAGTTTATAATATATAAATTTTATATCATGTTTAGTTTAGGCTTCCAATTTTAAAAGAGTTGACTTCAAGACAAACCCAATAGCAAATTAATTCATACCGAGGTGAGTAGTCATACTCTTAAATTATAGTATTATTTTAGTATCTCTTCTAAATCATTTGTATGGGTTGTTATTTATGCTTGATTAATACAATTTACTTTTCTATTATTAAATTTTATCGATCATTTCGATGTGAATACTTATAATCTTATATATGAAATATTTATTGCATTATATTTTTAAATGTTGAGTGATATAAAATTGTGCATGATATGATCTGCATAAATTGATTGTATGTGTATGTTTGGCTATGATAGAGTCAACCCTTTATTCTACTAGTGGGGAGATGCTAAAGCACCCGTGCACGTATATGGAAAATGATATTGACATTAAAGTATTTTAATTGATACAATTGTTAGACGATGCTTCTCTGACGGTTGTACGGATATATAATGATATTGATATGTTATTGATATAGTAAGATTCTTTGAATAACATCAAATCACTGTAAAAGCTTAACTGATATGCATTTTACTTTATTTTTCATTGTATTACTGTAGTTTATGAGTATGAGTATTCACTTGCTTGTTTAACTCATTATTTTTTAAAATTAACCTTTCAGGTTAGTTAAGTTATTAAAAGATGAGCGGTAAAAGATATAATACTTTTAGAAGACACAAACAACCTGTAATGAAGTAAATTTAATTGTATTATTTTATTTTATTTAATGGCTCTTTCATTTGTAAACAATTAGTTATAGAAAATAAATATGAAATATTTAATTCCCACCATCCGACCGTCTGTACTCGCCTTGATATTTTTCAAGCCCCGGGCCTAGTCATGACATGCAATTTTTTTTTCCTCAAGTGTTTATAGATAACCACTCAGAGTCCATATCATTTGTCGATTTTTGCTATCATCTTTGTACATCAACCTTGCTTCTTTGTGTCGTTCTAGTTTTTTGTTGGATGTTTTAGAAGAGGGAAAGGATAGCGCAACTTCCTGATTCATCGAAATTTTGAAGGAACAATACTAGATTAGAAGAAAAAGGTTTAGGGTTCTTTTTTTTTTTTGGTCAATAAAACAAAACTTTATCGATGGAAGGAAACATCCTTTTACTTGTATAGGGCAAATCATTATTCTAACCTCGATTTGCAAGACAACATTATCTCGAGAAGCTGCACGATTGGATATAATAATGGGTATAACATCGATATGCATTGCAAAATTATTTTAGTTATAACTGAGATATTTAACTAATCTCCTCATTGAATGTGCATCACATTGTAGTATTTTGAGTACTGAAGAGTAATGAGAGGCAAAAAGCTAGTGAAAGTTTCTCTTAAAGATGTATTGAATTCTATACATTTTTATAAGTTGGTAAAAATTAATGATAAACACTCAAAGAAAGGTGTTATTTGTTAATTTAGCTAAAAATTGTTTTATTTTCCTCCGACCGATGTCTAGTCCGACTAAAATTTGCGTGATTCAGCCAAAATGTTGTTTCATATATTACTTGGCTAAAAAAACTTATGCTCAAATTACTAGTTGGCTTTTTGGAATTCTTTTATCATATGTAGCTAGGGCTTGAAAATTGGAGAAAATATTTAGATTTTGTTTGATTAGGTGAATCAACTTCCTAATTAATAATTATTTTGAATGCAAGTGGCCTCAAATAAAGTGGAATATTTGTCCTATAATGTCTTACAATTTGATATTTTTAACAAAATAAAATAAATATTTAATAAAAAAAATACAAGTAATTTCAAAATGCTGCTAGATTAAAGTGCAAAAATTAAAATTCACCATCAAGGCCAACATGATTGCAACAAAGCAGAGCCAAAGTAGAAGAACCCCTAAGAGAGTTAAACATTATCAAACTTGAACTTTGATATATTTTGGAGGGTGTCGACATATTTTCTTTCCATTTCCATACCTTATGGCATAAAGAATTTCAAATTTTTTTCCACAAGATCTTTTGTGTCGGAAATATTAATATCATACCAAATAAATTAAGAGTTTGGATTATCAATATCCCCAATACCACAATAATCATAAGGAGAAAATCTCTGGAGAATCTGGATCAATATTCTCGTGAGTAAGTCTGATGCTAGCTACTATTTGGCTATCATCTAGTGATGGCCTTAATTTCTAGATTATATCTATAGTTGATTCAAATTTTATTTGCAAATCACATCTAAGTGGTTGAAATTGCCACCATTTCGCTAACAGGTTGATTTTTATTAATTAAATACTCTGTTGTGTCCAAATTGCTATATGATTTTTGTAGTTGGGTATGATAAGCATTTTGAGAAGTTATGACTCAAAATTTTGCTAGAATAACAGTGTAGAAGAATACCTCCAAATTTCACTCTGTCATTAGCCATAAATAATGGAACTAATTCTAATCTTCTTCTACATAAAGGCGATGGTATTTATTTCAACCAGAACCCTAACCTTTGATGGCTTATATAGTGTAGTTGTAGCAATATCTGCCTAAATTTGTAAACCGAAGATTGAGCTAGGAAGATATAAAGTGGATTGGTTGAAATAGTCATTCAGTAGTCGTGAAAAGACAAACCCAAACTAGAGTAATAGGATGTTCCTTAAAACAATCAAAATGTGGCGATCACTTAGCCATACATATGGGGAAATTTTCCTCATACTATGATTTTCTTACGAAAAGTTTTGAATGATCATCAGAACATGACGATAATCAATAAGTCCAACTATCTAATTCTCAACCAACTTTAAATCAACCATGAAGGTGAATAATCTTTAAAAGTGGGAGGAAATTTATCAACAAGAGAGTGTTATGGTATATTTAAAATATAACGATCGATGACGAAGAAAAAAAAATAGGAACGTGAAAATTCACACAAGAAAAGAGAGAGATTTAAGTGATTCAGTAATTTTTATTTACGTCCACGGAGTTGCAAAGGATTTTGTTACTTGAAAAAATTACACCGTCAATCGATCACGTCGACGTACAGGAAAGAACTCTCTCTCCTCTCTCTTCCTACCCGTGAACAACACAAATGAAAAGGACAAAAGCGAAGAGAGGAAATCTTGGTGTTGCTTTATTTATGGCCTCACCGTAAGCCAAATCCTGAAGAAGATTAGGGAAAACAAAGCCTGTTATTTCTCCTCTCTCTCTCTCTCTCTCTCTCTCTCTCTCTCCATGGCAGAAGAAAACAAAGGAGAAAAACTTGCGTTGTTCTTTCTCTGTCCTGTAAGCCAAAGCACCGTAAGCCTGCAAGCTCTTCGCGATTATGAGCAGCTGCAAAATCCGGAGAAGGAAGATCTCAATTTCGCGAATGAGAGAGACGGAAGGGAATGCCAAATTTGCGAACTGTAGGAGGTGGAATTGTTTCGCTCATTGAAGAGGCGAGGAGTGAGAGAGAGAGAGGCAAGAGCAGTTGAGACATTTTTTTATTGTTTTTACTAGGCTCCACATTTAACAAATCTCCCACTTAGAGACCGGTACAAAAACTGCAACTTTTTCTTTCTCAAACTGATATTCTTCACTGAAGACGACGCCCATTTCTTCAAATGTAATATCCTCCACATCTGAACTCGAGGCACTCTTGCTCTTAGCTAGAAGACCAATTGAAAACTACGCACGAACCGGTTCTACTTCGAGAGTAACACCAATTTGTCGAATATCGGCGGAGTTCTCACTTCCACAAATTTTCTGCCAACAATTGTTCGTCATCAAATAATGACCGTCCAAAATGATACTTGATCTGAATGTGCTTGGTCCTTCACTGAAATGCTAGATTACTTGTAAGGAATATGGCGCTCTATCACTGTAGAGAATACCATTCTGATTTTTCTTATCCAATTCTTTCAAGAAGCCTTGTAGTCATATCATCTTCTTTGGCATAATTCTCCGACATCGTTATATACTCGTTTCATAGTAGACAATGAAACTGCATTTTGTAGATTAGAGCACCATGATACTGCAGTTCAACTAAAAGTATAAATATAGCCCGTAATACTTCTAGTATCAATAACTCCAGCTAGATCAGCTCAACATAGCACCGTACCTCTGAACTCTTATCTGAGAAACGCAAGCAAGTTTTTGAAGAGCCACTTAGGTACCTCAAGATTCACTTCACTGTTTCCCAATGTTTTTTTCTTGGATTACTCATGTATCTGCTAATTACTCTCTTTACGTACGGCGATATCCGATCCGGTGTGCAAGCCATATACATACGTAAGTGAACCGATAGTTGAAGCATAATGAACCTTACTCATGTGGTCCCGTTCCTCCTCCGACTTAGGTGGATCGATTCTCGTCGAGTCCGGCGACTCAGCGCAAGGTGTGCCAACTGGTTCGGCCTTATCCATATTGAACTTGCTAAGTACCTTTTTCACATACTCAGCCTGAGAGAGTCTCAAAGTGTCTCTGACTCTCTCTGACAATTCTCATGCCAAGAATTTGCTTCACAGCTTTCAAATCCTTCATTGCAAAGTGCTCAGACATCTGCTCATTCGGATTATTGATCTCATCAATACTAGATTCCTCCGATAGCGTATCATCCACGTACAACGTAGTAGGATGATATAGAGATTGTCACTCGCATATGCGAAGAATGATCCGCATGACATATGTTGTGCCTCGTATCGAGCATGAATTTATCAAGCTTTGTATCCTACCGTGCTAGGAGCTTTCTTCGGGCCATACTAGTTCGTTTTTTCAATCCGCAACTCGAATCTTCGCTTTCCATGTACCACGAACCCTTCGAGTTGGTGCATGTAAATAGTCTTCTTCTAGGTCGCCAGTGAAGAAATGTTGTCTTCACATCTAACGCTCGAGAAGAGATCTTCGGGAAGCCACCATAGCAGTGCCATTCGATGGTTGTAAGCTTCACCACGGAGAAAATCTCGGAATAATCAATATTATGATTACGCTCGAAAATCTTTTACAACAAGTCTAGCTTTGTACATTTTATTGTCATCATGCTCAGTCTATACCCACTTGTTGTGCAATACTTTCTTCCCTGGTGGAAGATCTGTCATCTCCCAAGTCTGATTTTCTAACAGAAAATCCATCTTCTCCTTCATGGTCAGCTCCCAATTGCTCTAATTTTCATCTTGCAAGGTTTCTTCATAACTTTATGATCCTCCACCATCTGTCAGCAGAATGTGGTCCAATTTTAGAGAGTAACGCTGTGGAGAACGTCTAGTCCTTTTTGACATGCGTATGACAACTGTAGGGGTAGACTGCTTCACGAAACTAACTGTGGAATAATAGGAATGGGTGCTCCGGACCCACTCTCCTCATCACCTACATCTCTACCATGCACTGTGACCTCTGGTACATCATTAAACTTTACTAACTTAGATTCCTGCAGTGCTGTTTGAAAGTGTACTGGACTTATCCTTATACATAACCTTCTTATTGAAAATTACGTTCCTGCTCCTTATGATCTTCCAATCCCGATCATCTCAGAAACGATATGCAAATGCTTCATCTTCATATCCAATGAATTAACACTTCTTTGACTTAGTTTCAAGTTTACTTCGAGCATCTGGATTAATAAGAACATAAGAAAGACATCCAAAAGTCTTAAGGTGAGAAAATTTAACCTCTTTCCCACTCCAAACCTCCTCAAGTAATTTACAGTTTAATGGAACGGATGACCTGCCGTCGATCAGATAAATCGCTAGCAGATCTTGATCGTTGCTCGGAAAGTAGGTGGTAGGCTGGGCGTGCAATCTCATGCTTCTCAGCCGCTCATTACCTAGTCATGCGTTCAGCAACAGCCATTTTGCCTTGTGGTGTCACCGGAATGGTCTTCTCGATCCCGATTCCCCGAGCTGCACAATACTCCTTGAATCCACCATCAATGTACTTACCACCATTATCCAACCTCAGACATTTCATTTTTAAGTCTGTCTCTGTCTCAATCATGGTCTTCCAAGTCTTGAACACACTGAATACATCAGACTTATGCTTCAAGAAATAAACTGATACCTTTCTGCTGTGATCATCGATGAAATGTGAGGTAGTAACGAGGAGCCTCCAGTAACATGTTACCGGAAGGTCTCACACTCTATGTGTACGAATCTGAGCTTTTCTCGCGCCTTCGCGTCGCCGTCCATTTTCAAGAAACTGACCTTCCTTTGTTTCCCCATAATGCAACTCTCACATATGTCGAGATCAACTGACTTCAGTTCTGATAGCTTGCCTCTGGACTAAAGTTCCTTCATACATCTCTGACTCATGTGACCAAGTCTGCAATGTCACAACTTTGTTGTGCTCTCTGCAACAGTAGTATCAATATTGTTAATTAAACCAGTAGTCATATATAACATATTTGTTTTCTTATCCGCGAGCAGAACTCGCTCGTTTAGTAACTTTCCAGTGTCTTATGCGAGAGACAATGCGAATGTCTGCACTCATCGAGTCTTGCTCGACCGTAAATGAGGTTCTTCTTTGGTTCGGTGAATGTGTCTAACCTTTTACAGGTGTCCGCTTTGCTCGTTGTTAGGGAGCTGCGATCTCAATCTCTCCGATTCCTATCACGTTCAAAGCTTCTCCATCTCGCTGCAGATATAGTTTCCCAAAGTTACTCACAACATAATTACCGCATCAATTCCCGATGGAAAGCTTGTATGAAAAGATGGCCCCGAATCCCGCATCCAGGCTATCAACAAAGCCGTGAAGCTGCCGAATGATGCATCATGTGCTTCTTCAGTTACCACATTTCCATTGTCATTCTCCGCCTCCTTGGGATTTTTGTAATTCCTCTTTATGTGGCTAGTTTTGCCACAATTTCAGCAAGTTACTTTCTAACCAGGCCTTGACTTGCTCCTGCCTATGTGCTTTGATTTTGATCTTCCTCTGTTTGAGTTCCTGTCATGTGATCTCCCTCTGGTCAACATTTAGTGCTGAACTTGAACTTGAGATCTCGCCAGAATCTTTCCTGCAAACTTCCTTAGCCAAAATCAAATTAAAAATATCATCATATTTCAGTTTAGATTTACCGGCAGAGTTGCTAACAACCATCCCCATAGCTTCACAACTATTTGGCAATGAAACCAACAGAATCAGTGCACGTATCTCATCATCAAATTCAATTTTCACAAACGATAGATTTGTGATAGTATTAAATCATTCAGGTGTTGTACAACAGACGTACATTCCGTCTTCTTCAAATTAAATAAATTTTTCATGAGATATACCTTGTTATTCGCCTATGGCTTTTCATACATACCTGAAAGCACTATCATAAGATCTGCATTAGTTTGTTCCTTGACGACGTTGTATGCAACGAACTTCGATAGGGTCAATCGAATAACCCCAAAAACTTATCGATCCAACAAACTTCATTCAGCCTCATCCATCATTTCCGATCTTTTCCCCAATAACGGAAGATGAAGTTTCTTCCCATAGAGATAGCCCTCTATTTACATCCTCCAATAACCAAAATCTGTGCCATCAAATTTTTCGATCTCTGAAAACTTCAATTCATTTGCAGCTATTGGCTCTGATACCAGTTGTGATATATTTAAAATATAACGATCGACGGCGAAACAAAAAAGAATAGGAACGAGAAAATTCACACTAAAAAAGAGACAGAGATTTACGTGGTTCAACAATTTTTACCTACGTCCACGGAGTTGCGGAGGATTTTATTACTTGAGGAAAATACACTGTCAATTGATCACGTCGACGTACAAGAAAGAGCTCTCTCTCTCTCTCTTCTATCTTCCTACCCGTGAACAACACAAATGAAAAGGACAAAAGCGAAGAGAGGAAACCCTGGTGTTGCTTTATTTATGACCTCACCGTAAGCCAAATCCTGAAGAAGAAGATTAGGGAAAACAAAGCCTGTTATTCCTCTCTCTCTCTCACTCTCTCTCTCTCTCTCTCTCTCTCTCTCTCCACAGCAGAAGAAAAGAAAGGAGAAACATTTGCATTGTTCTTTCTTTGTCCTGTAAGCCAAAGTACCGAAAGTCTGCAAGCCTGTCGTGATTCTAAGCAGCTCGCAAAATACGGAGAAGGAAGATCTCAATTTCGCGAACGAGAGAGACGAAAGGGAATGCCAAATTTGTGAACTATAGGAGGCGGAACTGTTTCGCTCATTGAAGAAGCAGGGAGTGAGAGAGAGAGAGAGGCGGGAGCAGCTGAGACACTTTTTTTTATTGTTTTTATTGGGCTCCACATTTAACGGGGAGAACGAAAAAAGAGATGCAAACTTAAAGATCTATTGGTTATAAAAAAATGTATTTTGATTTATTTTACAGGATGACAAACATGGTACGCGATCTCACTGAAATTTATTTTTTTTTCTTTTTTTTGGGGTGGGTGGGGGTGGAGGAGTGATTCTACGAGTAGTATCACATTATAGAAATCTTAGCAAATGAATTGAGAGAGTGAGATTTCGTAGGGCTTGAGATCTTAGTAGAGGGAGTGACCCTAGGAGTAGTATCACATTGTGGATGTTCCTAAGGAATTGTTAGATTAAATAGACTAAAAAAAATATTCTAAGCTAATGAAAGTGAGGTGACACGACTCTAGGCACACAATATTGAACATAAATTGACCAACAAGCTAAATTGAAGCAAGGCATGACCCTGGTTGTCAAGGTAAGGTTAGAGGTGGACCTAGTGCAAGTGCCAACACTCAGAGTTAATCACGCATTAAAGTAGAGGCATCACATAATCAACATCACATGAAAAGAGTGGTAACCACAATCCTTGAACATATTGCATTTTTGCATTAAAAAAATCAAATGTTACATAAAGTATGCTTGTATTCATCTATCATGTGCAAAAGTATGACATATCATCTATGAGTATAAAAGAAAGAGCACTATGATTATCGACACGCGCCAAAACAAAAGAACATCGAAGGGCTAATGGAGCACAAGCATGTGAATCCTCATCATAAATTCTAAGTATATGGAAAAACAAAACTTGTTTGAATATGAGGAAGGCTAGATCTAAAACATCTAATGATAGTTGTTGCCAAACATTGTTCTACATTGTAGAACTCAAAAAACCGTGTGACATTGGCATTGTTCCTTTTGATAAGGATGCATTTGCTCTAAAAAATCCACGGTTTGCAAATGCATTGAATAGATCAGATGGCTAGAAGTCCACTTGAGCATTATCCCAATGGGTAATGAGTTGTCTGGTTGCCGAAAGACCATGTCCACAATCATCCATTATGATATCATCGGTGCCAGCCGAACCACATGGTAGAAAAGCTCCATTAACATCCAACTTGAGCCATCCGGGAGGGAGAAGGAGTGGGGTGGAGTGCCAGCCCGAGGTCGATAAGCATCCCATTGCTCCCGGATTGGATGCATTTGAGTGTTTGTGAGTGCCTCAAGAGTGGCTGCAGCAATGGCTATCAGTATGTCGTGAGGTTTGTTACATAAAAATCTAATGTTACATAAAGTATGCTTGTATTCATCTATCATGCGCAAAAGTGTGACAAATCATCTGTGAGTATAGAAGGAATAGTACTATGATTATCGACACGCGACAAAACAAAAGAACATTGAAGGGCTAATGGAGCACAAGCATGTGAATCCTTGTCATAAATCCTAGGTATGTGGAAAAACAAAACTTGTTTGAATATGAGGAGGAACACTAGATCTGAAACATCTAATGATAGTTGTTGTCAAACGTTGTTCTACATTGTAGAACTCAAAAATCTTGTGATATTAGCATTGTCCCTTTTGATAATGATGCCTTTGCTCAAAAAAATCAACGGTTTGCAAATGCCTTTAATAGATCGGATGGCTGGAAGTTCACTTGAGTATTATCCCAATGGGTAATGAGTTGTCTGGTTGCCAAAAGACCATGTCCACAATCATCCTGTATGATATCACCGGTGCCGGTCAAACCACGTGGTAGAAGAGCTCCATTAACATTCAACTTGAGCCATGCGGGAGGGAGAAGGGGTGGGGTGGAGTGCTAGAGAGGAGAGACCAAACCCGAGGTCGATAAGCATCCCATTGCTCCCGGATTGGATGCATTTGAGTCTTTGTGAGTGCCTCATGAATGGCCGCAACAATGTTTGTCAATATGTCGTGAGGTTTGTTGTGCCTTCACGTTGCTAGCTCTCCAACAATGATGGACAATGCAACAAAAACATTGGGCTTGCATAATGTTGTTTTTAGGCACCTTGCTTAGCTTGTCAATGGCCTCTTGGAAGTTGCTGAAAGTTGGTATCGTAATGCCCCAAATTGCCTTGATGTCTCTTATCCAAACTACCATTCTTTAGTTGGCGATCCTCGCTCATTTCCTCTTTAAGCGGGTATAGTCAACTCTTTCCTGATTTTGGAACCTATTGTTTAATCATCCTTAAACAGGGAGGTTCCAGAATCTTCAAAATTTGAAAGTGGGGTGGTCCCCCAATAGGTGTGGTAGATTAGGAGCGGTTTATCGAACCGAGTTCAATGCAAAGTCAACCCCCTTCCATCTCAAGCCGGGTCCTATGCTAAATTTCACTCTCGCAATCTTCTACTTAAACTTCAAAACAAAAGAAAAATGGAAATTGAAAATGAAATCAAGTTCAGATGATAAAAACAGTTATTTGCACAAGTTTCAGAAAAACACCCAGTTTGTCAGACAAGTCCGTTGAACTTCGATATTCGTCCTAAAATTCTTATGATAAAAAGGAAGCATGGAACGAAGTTAACATGCCAAATTTCTTTCTACATCCAGAAAATGTCTGCACCAAAGCCGGTCTTCTCTTTCGCTGCTGGAATGGATTTCGGTGTTAAGAAGGATGACCGACGGCGCAGTTATGAAATTCGAGCAAGGGTTCGACATCGCCGAAGTCAAGTTTGGAAGCGTTAGCATCGCCGTGCTGAAACCTGAAGTAAACAAGTCCGTCGAGCCTGTTGTGGAGTTCAACCTAAGGTCTGCGAAAGAGTGCCCCCCGCTAAAGAGTGTTTTAGTTGAGAAGAATTATGTTGTCTCTGTGGAGTCCGCCGTTAGGACCGTCGGTACTGTGCCCGAGGCCATCACCTTGTTACCCTACTGTCTCTGCACCCATCGCTCGCTCTGCCGCAATAAAGGGGAAGAATGTGCAAGTGGCTGGTAAGCCTGTTTCCAAGGAGGGCCTAACTTTTGCCCCGATCTCCTCTGTTTTTGAGATTGGGTGCTCGAGGTCTGTGCCTCTGACTCAGACGCAAAGGAGAAACAAAAACCAAAAGATAGCCAAGGTTAAGAGAGTGAAGCTTGATGAGCTCGTCGTTCCTGTTGATACTCTAGTTACAGAGGAGGAGGTTGGACTACCTTTAGAGGTACAACTCCCGTCGTTAAGAGTTGCTGTGGCTAACAAAATGACTACCGAAGATAATGCGAAGCTTCAACTCGAGGAATTGGAAAACCTCGAAGGGAAACGCCTACTGGCTCAGCAGAATTTGGAGTTATATCAGGCCAAAATGATTCAGGCCCACGACAAGCTGGTCCGCCCGAGGACTTTTCAAGTAGGTTACTTGGTTCTAGTTCTTAAAAGACCTATCCTTGCACACCGCAAGATAGGAGGTAAATTCGAACCAACTTGGGAGGGGCCGTTCGTGGTCGAGAAAGTTTATTCCGGAGGCGCCTACCAACTGATAGACTGCCAGGGAGAACGCCCCATGCTTCCTATTAATGGACGATATCTAAAGAAAGACTATGCGTCGTGATGTTTTAAAGAACGGATTTTTGAACAAAATCTTGTTCTTGGAAGCACCGACACAATAATTGTCTGCAACTGGGTCCAAACTGAAATCCGTGTTTCTAACTGAAAATTGAACTTATTCATTGCAAATAACTATCTTTTTTACCACGTAATCGTAAGCATATACATATCTCTAAGGGGTTGTTGTGTAACAAGTGCGTAATGCCCACTGGAACGTCCATGGATTTTATCATCAACTTGATGGATGATTTTTAGGATATAAGACATTCCTATTAGAACATGTTGTTCAAAAAGATCTCCTGTTCTTCCATCAAAGATTTTGCTTTTGACCGGATATTCGGGTTCAAGTACCCATGGATTTTTTGTTTTCTTACTGGCTTCATAGAATTCGAAAAATAGTAGTTTTCTTAAGGCCTTTACTGATACCTCTCATCAAAAGTCCTAGTTTATAATTTTTTTTTAGCAGATCCCCCGCTAACCCGAGTGAACATTCAAATATCTGTCTCACATTCATTCGTGAGGGGACTCCTAATGAGTTGAATATCATATCAACGGGCGTTCCATCTTACAAATAGGGCATATCTTGTCTATACAAAATCTGAGAAATTAGACCCTTATTCTCATGCCTTCCAGCTACTTTATCACCTACTTTGATTTCACGTTTCTGTGAAATATATATACGAATCCTTTCTGGATTAGAATTAGAAACCCCTATTCTATGGATCCATCTCACATCAATAACTGGAGCCTTCCCCCTATAGGTACTCTTAGAGAAGTTTCTTTTAAAGTGGATACCTGAATGCCAAGTATAGCTTGTAAGAATCTATCCTCCGAGGCATATGAGGATTCGCTCGCTATCTGAGGTGTTACCTGTTTCTATCCAAGATCCCAGCATCACAATTCCATTTCTGTCTCAATTTCGAAGCAAACGAGCCTCTAAATGCGGGATCTCCTTACTGATTCTTTCAGGACCTTGGCTTGTTACATTAGTCTGAATTTCATATTTCCGGATGTGAAAAGAAGTCTAAATATCTTGATAAACCAGACGTTCGCTCCTTGCTGATGGTGACTCCAGGCTTAGGATTTGCCTTTTTTTTACTTTTGATTTTGTTGTTGAGCCAGTTGGTCTTATTATTGTTAAGGTTCGAGGATATTTTTGCTCATTGGTATGGTGATCTACCATACTGTTATCTATCCTAAAGGTCTGGCAAGTATATAAAAATATGTGTAAATAAAACATGTAAAATGCAGTAGAGAAGGAGCAAATTAAGACAATGCGTACCTGGGATTCCTGTCGCTGCTGCAAGGTTAATATTCTAAACAATAGCATGTAGGTGTACATAAAATAGTGCGGAGAAGACACAAACATGTAGAACAATGTAAATGACACATATAGAAGTCCAAGACCGGGTGTAAGAATTTTAGTTGTGGGGGAGCTCAGGACCAGGACCGAAGCCCTAGCAAATCTTCCCGAAGGAACTCCGAAGGCAACTATAACCATCATGTTTGTGAGATCCAACATAGGGTAAAAGATTACCCACAAAGTACCCAGGGGAGGGCCAAACAAGGAGGACAAAGGGTAGGGGAAATGGAAGTTTGGGCTCTAGAGGGATTTGGTGTTGCTCATATCTTACAAGAGAAGCTTACTTACAAATCTGATCATATTAGAGCTCATTAAGAAGTACTTGGTACTACGATTATTGGGGCAAAAGTACCTAATCCAGAGCGTGCTCCAGAATCTTTTTGATTGCTCGTTCGAGAACTACGATCTTTGTCCCTGGAATTGAATCATTTCTTTGTATCTGAAAAGAACTTCCAAATGGATAGGAAGAAAGCTTGATCTCAATGAATCAGAATTTCTGTTCTATGATTTATCAGTATAAACATCAACAACTTCAAAATGAGCTTCTGCAAAAAGAACAAAGTCATCAGCAAAAAATCTCTGAGAAAAAACCGAGTCACTTCGACTTGAAAAGGTTTCCAATTCAAAAACACAAAAGTGTTTGCAAATATGACTTTCCCGCTTTCCTTTTTGAGGTTTCAATAGCACCATATAGAAGAGACTCTTAGTCCCTATCAAAGGCTTGGTAATCTTAATCCCTACCCCGCGGGTTAGTGGGTTTTTCATTAACTGATCCTCCAGCTCCACCTATCTTTCCCAAAAGCTTTGACTCGAACCTCTGTGACTCGTTTTCACCAAAGTAGGCAAACTGCTGTTTCTAGGTAGGACTACGTTAGCCGACGGCATGTTTTTCGGCAGGGTCCAGGATTGGTGCTCGGATCTTGATTCACTCCCCTTTTTCCATTTACTCGTTACTACTTTGTATCCATTTTTTAGGCATAAAAGTAATCATCAAAGAGTTTCTCACACGTACATTTATAGGAAAGAGGAAAAAAATCTCAATTAGATAGTATCAGTTATCCTGTTTTTGATTTCAGACGACTTTCTTCACTCTTGAAATATGCATCCAAACATGCAAGTGGGGCTTCTTTCTTTAGGGCCTTTAGCTTTCCATTCCAGTCTATCCAATCTGGTCTGAAAGTACAGCCTGTTTGGGAAGGAAGCCCTCCTTATTTGGGTAGAGTTTCTTCTCTACAGTAGCATAATGCAAGAATTTGGTTTTGATCGGATTCTATCTATATAGTAAGGAAGATAGCCAATCATTTTTGAGGGTTAGGGTCAAGTATAGCTAGCTACTCTGTCTCATATCTACTGTTTCGTATGCTGAATTCATCTCCTTTCTAAAGAAATCACATATCTCTCAGAATAATAAGCATACATCTTGAAGAAGTTGGCTACGATTAGTACTTTGGAAGCCGTTAACCAAAGCACCGATTTTTGAGTGCCCTTCTAAGGAAGGAGTCTGAGACTCAACTATGGTCTAAGCTACTCGAGCAAAAGTTTCATTGGTACCAAAGTCGGTTCCTAAGACCGCTATCTAGCCTTCAAACATTCCTTTTTCAGCTTGCTTGGTCCAGTCCATTGCTACGCACCTTTTCTAGTAAGAGGAATGGCCTTTCCAGAAGATGGAAGGAATGTAGCAGGTCTGTTGGTAAGCCCCTTGTCTCTTTCTGTGAATAGGGGAATCCTTTCTAATGCCCAACCTATGTCTTAAGGCAGTGAAAGTGATCGAAGTTTGTCCAATCAGTACGCCTTGTCTGTCTGTTGGAGGTAGAGGTATGGTTCAACGAAGAGCTTTAGAACTTGTCTGATTTTCTTTCTAGTTTCCGCTATCTCTAGCGCCTTAGCCACAGGAAGAATGGAGAAATAAGGTATTGGAAAAGACCAAGTCTTAGTGACGACGACACACTAGATTGTTGGGTGGGCTTCGGAGCAAGGAGAGGGATATGTCCCTAAAAGGGGTGTATGCATGCATGTCGTGCTCATTCACGAAAGCGAAAGTAGCTCAAGCAGAAGCTCGTTGACTTCTGTTTTCTCAGATGAATCTCTTGTCTCCAGCTATCGGCATTTGCATGTCGACTCGAAGATATCGCTTATTAGACTCTATATATTAACGATCGGGAATCCCCGAGGTCTTTGTGCAAATAGGTCTAATAAAGAGAATTCTCATTGCATAAATTGCAGAAATTCTAAAAAGGCTCGAATTTTTCCTGACTTGAAAAGAAAAAGGCGATAGTGAAAATAATGACTTTCAGTCTAAAAAAGAGCCGTATTTTTCTAGTTCTTATGATGCACTTGGAGTTTATAGGCAGAAACGAATCCAGTGAGATAGTCAGCTCCGGTGGAGACTAGATCAACGTGTCGTTGGCTCAAGAGAAGTTCCCATTGAAGTTCAATATGAATCTTTTAGGAATTCTAATGAGATTGAACTATCAGAAGTTTCAAAAAAGAGAAATTATTTTATATACATTCGAACTACTGTTGGTCATCTTTATTTTTATCGAGAAATAGAAGATCAAAGGTTTTGGCGGGCCTACATTCGAACTACTGTTGGTCATCTCACTCAAGCTCTATAGAAAAACTCAGAAATTCTATGAGTGATGTCCATACTGAATTCAAGTCTCTCCAATTTCACTAGTATCAAAATTTACAAATTTCTGTGTGAATCAAGATTGAGGAGAGGAAGTTTTCAAATCACTGACCCAGGCCCTTTGTGGAATCTTAAATAAGGATGTCCTTATGGCATAAAGGAATGATCTGGTCTTTCACAATAAGGTTAGAGATTGAACTGCTATGAAACGACTTAATAGCAGATTATGTGCGCGGTAACAGGGAAGAAATGACAGAGGCGATAGTGAAGATTACTTCTCATTGTTTATCTAAGAGGTAGTTCTGTCTTTCGAAGCGAGCCATTGGCGAGGAATTGATGCACAGAATCCGCTCTTGCTTTTGGGGACTCAGCTCATATGCCTTGTTTTCTTTCATTGAAAGGGTACGGTGACGAATGAACGGATCAAGCAATGCAAAAGTACCAAGGACAATGTTTTAGCTTAAGGAGTACGAGAAGGCCACTCCGCTGCCCTTGAATCCACTGTGCCAATCCACTCTGTGGCACAGTGGATTCGAGAGCAACGGAGCTTTTGCTCTAGTTGTTGCCAAACATTGTTCTACATTGTAGAACTCAAAAACCGTGTGATATTGGCATTGTCCCTTTTGATAATGATGCCTTTGTTCTAAAAAATCCATGGTTTGTAAATGCCTTGAATGGATCGGATGGCTGGAAGTCCACTTGAGCATTATCCCAATGGGTAATGAGCTGTCTGGTCGTCAAAAGGCCATGTC
>CM040430.1:113858829-113905980 GCA_022702705.1 Papilionanthe hookeriana x Papilionanthe teres | reverse complement strand
TCTCTCATTCTCTCTCGCTCCCTTCCATGCTCTAACTTCCCTTTATCTCTTTTATATCTGTCCCACTCTTAATATTTCTCTCTTCTTTCCCTTTGTCACCTTCACTCTTTGACAACCTCTCTCCACACTTCTTACAAAGCCTCCCTCGTTTTCTCACTCTCTTGTTTGTTGTCCTTCACAGTCTCTCTTTCTTTCTTTCTCTTTCTCCTTCTTTCCCTCTCTCACAATTTCTCTATTGCTCTCTCTCTTTCTTCCTACCTCTCTTTCTCTTAAATTTCACTCACTCTTACTACTCTCTCCCTCTCTTTCTCCTCTCTTTTGCTCGAGGATACTATCTCTTATATTGCTACATATTCCCTCTTTGTTCTCACTCTTTTACTCCTTTATCTTCCACTCTCTCTCTCTCTCTCTCTCTCTCTCTCTCTCTCTCTCTCTCTCTCGCATCCCACCTCCCTCTTCCTTTACAATCACTTACACTCCCTTCCTCCCTTTCTCCCTCCCACACATCCCCTCCATCTCAAACTTCACTTGCTCACTCAATCTCCCCCTCCCTCTCTCACACATTCTCTTATTCTCTCTCCCTCTTTTTTGCTATCACTCTCTCTTTCTCTATCTTCCTTCATACTCTTTTCTCTCTCTATTTCTCTCTCCATGACTCCTCCCCTTTTATTCCCTCTCTCTTCAATCACTCCTTCAATCGCTCTCACTCCTCCCTCTCTCAAATTGAGAAAGAGTGGTAAGTCGATCAGTCTGTGGTTTAGTCCCTAGTTATCGGGTACTCCATGAAAAAAAGTTTCAACTACCCTCATATTTTCTATTTGCCACAGTAGCAGATCTCAATTCAACCAATCTTTCCCACTTGAGTTTCAGAAACAATATTTAATTGTTTGACAACATTTAAAACCAAACTAGCACCTCCCTATATATCGGATTCCAGGGCAGAGGCCTTTTGCGTCCCTTCCAGTAAAGAATTAGGGCCTCAGAATCACTAAACAATCTCTAGAGATCTTCTCACTCTATCACTTGATTGAATGAAGTGAGGGAGTAAGAGTGAAACTAAAGAGAGACGAAGAGGAAGTGAGAAAGGGAGAGACTGTGAGAGAGAAATAGAGTGAACAGAGTGAGGGAAGAGATAATGTGAGAGAGAAGGAGAAAGCGAGCAAATAGAGAAAGTCTAAGTGAGAGAATAGAGAGTAAGAGAGAGGGAATGATAGAGAGAGATAGAGAAAACGTGGGGGAGAGGGAGTGAATGAGTTTGTTCAAGAAGAGAGGGAAAGGGGAGTTAGATAGGGAGGGAGGTATACAGAGAGGGAATGAGGGATTGAAAGAGAGAGGGATCGAGAAGGTTAGAGAGATGTATTAGCAAAAATAATAAATAATAAGATGGATATAAGTGGAGAGAGCAATATGTGAGATCAATTGAGAGAGAGTGTGCGAGGGAGGGGTAGTGAGAGATAAAGGAAGAGAAAGAGTGATTAAAGAGAGAGAAGAGACGGTGTTAGAATTATGAGCAAGAGAGTGATAGAGAGGGAGAAAATGAGAGCAAAGAAACAACAATAAGAGATGAATAAGAGAGTAAGAGAGAGCAAGAGAGGGAGTGAAGAAAGGGATTGAAGATTGAGTGGGAGGGAGAGATAGAGATAAGTAAGGCAGAAATAGAGTCAGAAAGAGTAAGGGAGAGAGAGAGTGAAACTGAAGAGAGAGAAAGAGGGAGTGAGAAAGGTAGAGAGTGTGAGAGATAAATGGAGAGAAGAGAGTGTGAGGAATAGAGTGCGAGAGAGGGAGAGAGAAAATAGAGTGAGGGAAGATATAGAGAGAGTGAGCGAGAGGGAAGGATGGATAGAGAATGAGATTTTATAGAGGGACAACAAGAATAAACCAGAAGAATGTGAGAGGGGAGAGTTATAGTGTATCTGACAATGAGGAGAGACTGAGAGAGGGCGAGAGAGGGATAAGGGAAGGAAGCAAGAGACAGAGGAGAGAGGGAGAGACAAATTGAGAGGAGAGAGAGATGAGAGAGCAACATAAGAGAGAGTGAGTGACAGAGGGTGTATGAGAGAGGGTGTGCGAGGGAGGGGTGGTGAGAGATAAAGGAAGAGAAAGAGTGATTAAGGAGAGAGAAGAGAGGGTGATAGATTTATGAGCAAGAGAGAGATAGAGAGGGGAAAATCAGAGCAAAGAAACAACAAAGAGAGATAAAGAAAGGGATTGGATTGAGTGGGAGGGAGAGATGGAGATAACGTAAGGCAGAAATAGAGTTAGAAAGTGACGGAGAGAGGCTGTGAGTGAGAGTGAAATTGAAAAGAGACAAATTGAGAGAAGAGAGTGAGAGGAGAGAGAGAAGAGAGAGCAACATAAGAGAGCGTAAGTGAGAGAGAGCGAACGTAGATCTAGAAAGAGTGACGGAGGGAGAAAAGGAAAGAGTGTGAGAGATAATTAGAGAGAAGAAGGTGTGAAAGAGTAAAGAGTGAGAGAGAGGAAGAAATCAAGTGACCGAGAGGGGGAGAATGAAAGAGAAATATAAGGGGGAGAATGAAAGAGAAATATAAGGGGGGAGAGAGAGAGAGAGAGAGAGAATAAGGGAGTGTAAGAGGGAGGGAGAGCGAGAGAGTGGTAGTGAGGGATAACGGGAGGGTCAAATGTGAGAGATAGAAGAGACAGCGAGAGAGAGATAAATAGAGATGGAATAGAGAGTAAGATAGAAATGAAGGTAGTGAGGGAGGAATAGAGACAGAAGGTAGAAGTGAGAGGGTTTAGGTAGGAAAGAGAAAGTGAGAAAGTAAGTGAATGGCAGAGATAGTTAGAAGAGAGGTTGTCAGAAGATTAAGTAGAAGTGAGTGAAGGGCAAAGAGAGGGAAATAATAGGAGAATGACGAGAGAGGCGGAGCAAGAGAAGGGAGGCAGACAGAGAGATAAGTAGAAAGAGAGAGGGAGAGCAGTGAGAGGGGGAAGAACTAAGAGAGAGGGGAAAGAGAGAGAGTGAAGGATAAAATGAGAGAAAGAGTAAGAGAAAAGAGAGAAAAGAGAGAGATAAAGCAGAAAAAGGGAACAAAGACTGAGGAAAAGTAAGGGAGAGAGAATAATAGAGAAGAGGACAGAGAGTGAAGAAAAAAAGATTGAGCAAGGGAGAGAGAGGAGAGAGTGAGCGAGAAAGAATAAGATAGTAAGAGATAATGAGATAGAGAGCAAGAAATGGAGATAAAAAGGGTGAGAGAGAGAGATTGAGTGAGAGTAAGAGAGTATGTGTGTGTGAGATAGAGAGAGAAAAGTGAGCTGCATAAGGGAGAACTAGATAGGGCTCGAATGAAAGAGTTAGAAAGATAGAAGGAGAGAGTGAAAGAGATCTAGGGTGAAATAAGAGAAGATGGTGAGGGAGAGAAGAGGATATAAGAAAGGAAAAGTGAGAGAAGGATAAGAGAGCTAAAATGAAAGAGAGTGAGCAGAGCGAGAGTCATAGAGAGCGAGAGAGTGAAAGAGAGAGTGAGGGAGAGAGAGATGGAGAGGAAAGGAGGGCAGTAAGAGAGAGAAAGAGGGAGAAAAGAGTGGGGGATATATGGAGAGAAAGAGTGAAAGTAGAGATAGAGAAGAGAGAGTAAGAAAAAAGAGATAAGGAGAGAGAAGGAGTAAATAATTAGAAAGGAGAGGAACGATTTGAGAGTGAGAGTGATATAAAGATGAAGAGTGAGACTGAGAGAAAGGGAACAAGACAGGGAGTAAGAGAGAGAGGGAGTGTGTGTGGGTGAGTGAGTGTAATGGAAAAGAGGGAAATAGAAGTGAGAGTAAGAAACATGGGGAATAAAGAGGGAAAAATAGAGAGGGAGGGAGGGATAAAGATTGAAGTGATGGAGTGGCAGGTATAGAGTGTTAAAGAAGAAGAGAGGAGAAAGGGTCAAGGAAGATGGAGCAAGAGATAGCGAGCTAGAGGAAAAGAGGGAGTGAAATAGGAGAGTGAGAGAGAGAGGTAGAGAGTGACAGTGAGAAAGGGACAGAGAGAGAGTGATTTAGAGGGAGGGATCGAAGGATGAGAGAGAGAGAGGGGAAAAGGGGGATGAATAAGAGAAAGAGTTAGATGAGAGAGAGAAAGGGGGTGAGTGAGAGAGGGAGAGAGACAAGTGCAAGGAGAAGGTAGAGAGCGGAAAGTGAGAGAGAGAAGGTTAGTAAGAGAAACTTAAGTGGAGTGAGGAAGTGTGTGAGACACATGAGGAGAGACTGAGGGAAAGGAGAGAATAAAATATAGAGGGAGGGGGGATAGAATGGAGAGAGAGTGTTACCGAGAGATGGAGGAAGATAGGAGAGATATAGAGCGAGAGAATGGAGAGAGATTGTGAGTGAGAGAGGGTGGAAGAGAGAGATAGAGAGCGCGATAATCAATGAGAGTGAGGGAGGGATAAAGAGAGATCTATAGATAGAGAGGGAGAGAACGAGAACAACAGTAAGGAAAAGAAGAGATAATTAGAGAAGATAGAGAGAGGAAGGGGAGAGAGATGGAGAGAGTGAGACAACGATGTGTTAGAAAATGTGATAAATAATGATCAAGAGAGAGGATTGGAGAGCAAGAGAGAGGGTGCATGTGGGAGTAGGGGAGGAAAAGTTTGACCAAAGAGATAGATTGTGTTTGTGTGAGGAAGAGAGAGTGAGGGAAAACTTAAGAGAAAGAGTCAGAGAAGTGTGATCTTCAGAGAATGAAAGAGAGAGAGAGGAAGGGATCCAAAGAGGTATATAGATAGAGAGGGAGAGTGTGAGAATAACAGTAAAGAAAAGAGAGAGAGAGATAAAAGTTACAAAACAAGGGAGGGATAGAGAAAGAAAGAAATAGAAATAGTGAGTGTGAGAGAATGTGAGAAACAATGAGAGAGAAGAGAGAGGGAGAGCGAGAGAGATAGTGCATGTGAAGGATAGAGGGAGGCTAGAGGGTGAAAGAGGGAGTATGAAACTTAGGTGGGTGAGAGGGAGAGAGAGTGAGAGAGAGTGAGAGAGTGTATTAGTGTGCGTGAGAGCTCGAGCGAGAGTGTGAGTGAGATGGAGATAGAAGGATGAGCTACATAAGGGAGTCCTAGAGAGGGCAGGAATGCGGGAGTGGGAAAGATGGAGAGAGAATGATATAGAGAATGAGAGTGGAACAATGAAAAAGATCTATAGAGAAAGAAGAAAAGAGAGTGAGAAATATGAGGATTAGATAGAGGAGACAGAGGGAAGGAAGGGAGTGAGAAAGAGAGTTAGATGGAGGAGTGAGATGGAATAAGGATAGAGAGAGCAATAGATAGAAAGTGAAAGAGAGTGGAAAGGAAATAGAGATAGAAGAGAGACTGATGGAAGATTTAGTAAGAGAGTGAGTGAGAGGTAAATAGATAGGTAGAATTGAATAATGGTGAGAGAAAGAGCAAGAGAGAGAGGCAGAGAGGGAGATAGAGAGAGAGATGGGGAAGGAGTGGAAAGGAGGGAGGAAGGGAGGGAAGAAGGGAGGGAGGGGGAATAGAGAGAGAAAAAGATAGTGCGAGGGATGGAAGCAATAGAGAGGGATAGAGAGAGTGGAAAATAGAGGGAGAGAAAAAGAGAGCAACAAAGAAGAGAGAAAAAATGAGCATAAGATAGAAAAAGAGAATGGAGTTCAAGAAAGAGAGGGAGGGAAAAAGAGCGAGGGAGAGAATAACAAAGAGGGAATAGAGAGAAGAGAGAAAGATGTAGCAATGGAGATAGAGGATAGAGTGCAAGAGAAAGAGAAAGATTGCAAGAGAGAGTGGGATAGAGAATGAGAAATGGAGCTTAAGAGGGTGAGAGGGAGACAGATTGAGAGTGTTTGTGTGAGGAGTGCATGACCTTGTGTGATAGCTCAAGAGAGAGAGTGAGATGGAGAGGAAGGGTGAGAGACTGAGAAAGATAAAGGGAGAGAGTGTGTGATAAAAAGAACGAGAGTGGGAGTTTAAAAGAGATCTATAAAGAAAGAGGAAATGAGATTGAGAGAGAAGAAGATATAAGAGAGGGAATGAGAGAGGGACAAGAGAGAAATAGTGATATTAGAAGAGTGGAAAGAGAAGAGAATGTGAGGGAGGGAGATAGAGAAGAGTGAAGTAAGGAGTTAGAGAATGAAAGAGATATTGAGCAAGGGAGCAAAAAAGATATATAGGGATAGAGTGAAAACATGAATAAAGAAAGAGCTTGAGAGATTGGCGTGATACAAAGGGAGGGAGAGTGTTAAAGAAGGAAGGAGGCAGAGAGAAAGACAGGGAAAGTGAGAAACAATGATTGAGCGAGTCAAAAAATGGAGAGAGAGAGTGTGTGTGTGGGAACAATAGATGGAGTAAGAGACATTTATGGAGGGAATGTGAGAGGAAGGGGGGAGAGAGAGTGAGAGTTAGCAAGAGAGAAAGAGAGAGAAGAGAGTGAGGGAGTAAGAGTGAGAGTGCAGTTGAGGAGATTGAGGGAGTCAGGAAGAGAGAGAGACAAAAAGCAAAAGAGATGGAGAAAGAATTGAGAGTGAGGAAAGAGAGGCAAGAGAGAGAGGGAGCTAGAGAGATAAATGAGGGGGGAGGGAGGGGAAGTAATAAACTAAAAGAGAGAAGAGGGGGTGAGAAGCAAAAGAGATAGAATGAGAGGAAGGTAGAGAGAGATTGAGTGATGGATATAGGGAGATGAAGAGAGAAAATAAAGAGAAAGAGAGAGCAAGAGAGCAAGAAAGAGGAACATAATAAAGAGTGAGAGACATAGTGAGAAATGGAGAGTTGGAGAGAAAGAGAAATAGATGGCAAGAGTACATAGAGAGAAAAGATAGACGAGGGAAAGTAAGAAAGTGAGAGAGAGAAAAATAGATTAGAAGCAAGAGACATAGTAATAAGAAAGAGGGAGAGTGAGAAAGAAAGAGATAAAAAGCAAGTAACTAATAGAGTGAGAACGGGGGAGATAGAGGGAGAGAGCAAGAGATTAAAGAGAGGAGGGAGTGTGAGAGGGAGAGAGAGCTTGAATGATTTAAGAGGGAGTGAGATGAAGCGAGAGAGGAAAAGATAGTGAACAAGATGGAGATAGACATAAATATTAAGAGAAAGAACGCGAAAGAGAGATGGAGAGAGGGAGATGGAGAGAGGGAGATGGAGAGGGAGAGAGAGGAAGAGAGATTGAGATATAGAGAGTGGGGTGAGAAGTGGGAGAGAGAGTGGGAGGGAGAGTGGATGAGGGAGAGTGAGAGGGAAATAGAGAGAAGAGAAAGTGAGAGAAGAGAGAGGGAATGTGAGTGAGCAATGGAAAAAAATAGAGGGAGGGAGGGAGATTAAGTTAGTGCAAGAGCAGAGAGATAGAGACCAAGGGAGAAAGAGAGGGAAGGAGGGAGTGAAAGAGGGAGTGATTCAGATAGGGAGGGAGAGTAAGAGAATGAGTGAGAAGGAGATAAGGAGAGAGGGGGATAGAGAGTCAGAGAGGGAGAAAGAGAGAGAGAGACTGACATAGAGAGTGTGGGAGAGAGAATAGCGGGGGGAGAGAATAAGAGAGTGTGGGAGAGAGGATAGCCGGGGGAGAGAATGAGAGAGAGTGTGGGAGAGAGGATAGCCGGGGGAGAGAATGAGGGAGAGTGTGTGAGAGAAAGGGAAAGAAGAGTACCATAGAAATAGAGAAAGATGAAAATGAGATAAGAGAGAAGAAGAGAGGGGGAATGAGAGAGAATGAGGGAGAAAAAAGTGGGAAGAAGGGAGATCTAGTGAGTGCAAGAGAAGAGAGAGTACAGAGATAGAAGAAAAGGACAAATAGTTGGAAGGAGGGAGTGAAAGAGGAAGGGAAAATGGAGGAGAGATAGATGTGTGAGAGAAAATTATAAATAACAAAATGGAGATAAGGGGCGAGAGTGAGATGTGGGGGTAAGATGTGAGAAAGAGTGAGTAAAGAGAGAGAAGAGAGGGTTATAATCAAAGAACAAAAGAGAGACAGAGAGGGGGCAAGAGCAAGAAGCAGAGAATGAGAGAGACAAATATAGAGGGATAGAAAGAGTGAGTAAAGAGAGAGATGAAAGAAAAAGAAAAGGAGAGTGAATAAACAATAAAGAGAGGTGAAATAGAGAGAGAGTGAGATCATGAGAAGGAGTTTGAGAGGGATTGAAGAGTGACCTAGAGGGAGAGAGGGTAAGGTAAAAATTGAGAGAGAAGAGAGAATCAAAGTAGATAGAGTAAAAGAGATAGAGAGCCTGAAAGAGATTATAAGAAGGGGTTGGAATGAGAGTGAAGCTGAAGAGAGTGGGTGAAGAGAGAAAGTGAAAAGGAGCAAGAGAGACAATGATAGATGGAGAAGGAATGAGAGTTAGGGTGGGAGAGTGAGAGAGAGAGTGAGAGAGTGCAAGAGAGAAAGAGGTAGAGATAAAAGTTAGAGTGCGAGAAAGAAAGTACATCTGAAGGATAGGTGACAGACTGAGAGAGGGAGTATGTAGCTTAAGTGGGTAAGAGTGAGAGAGAGATTGAGAGAGAGTGAGAGAGTGTATGAGTGTGTGTGAGAGCTGGAGAGGGAGTGTGAGTGAGAGGGAGAGAGAAGGGTGAGCTGCATAAGGGAGTCCTAGAGAGGGCAAGATTGAAAGAGTGAGATAGAGAGAGAGTGATATACAGAATGAGAGCCGAATAATGAAAGAGATCTATAGTGATGGAGGAGAATAGACTGAGGGAGATATGTATGAGATAATGGAAGGGAGAGGGAAGGAAGGGAGTTAGAAAGAGATATAAAGGTAGGGAGTGAGATAGATTAAAAAGAGAGCAATAGAGAGTAAGTGATAGAGAGTGTGAAAAGAATACAAAGATAGAAGAGATATCGAGGGAAGATTTAGTAAGAAAGAGTGAGTGTGAGGTAAAGAGATAAAGATAATAGAATCATGGCTAGGGAGAGAAACAGTGAGAGGAAGACAGAGAGGGGGATAGAGAAATAGAGGGAGAAAGAGAAATGGAGAGGAAAGGAGAGATGGAGAGAAGGGAGAGGTAGAGAGAGTGGGGTAGAGGGATAGAAAGAGAGATGAAAAAGACAGAGGATGGAGTGCGAGAGAAAGAGCAACATCGTAAGAGAGAACAAGATAGAGATCGAGATATAGATCGAGAAATGGAGCTTAAGAGGGTGAGAGGGAGAGAGATTGCTCACTCTTTACCTCTATCTCCCCCTTTTTGTCACTCTCTCCCTTAATCTTGCCCTCTATCTCTCTCTTTCTCACTTTGTCCCTTTCTCACTATCTCTCACTTTTTATTATGTTTCTCTCTATGGCTCTCTCTTGCTCTCTTTTCTCTCTCCTTACTCACTCTTTATCTCCCTTTATCCGTCACTCTAAATCTCTATATCTTCCTTTCATTCTATCTCTCTTCTCTCTCTCATTGTTTATTAGTTTCTCTCTTTCCTCCCTCCCTCCTTATGTTGATCTCTTTTTCTCTCTAGCTCTCTTTCTCTTTTCCTCGCTTTTGTCACTTCTACTCCTCCATTTCTTTCTTGTTCTGTCACTCTCTCCCCCTTCGCTCCCTCACTCTTTTTAATTTCATTCTTACTTTTACTTCCTCACTCACTTCTCTTCCTCTTTCTCTCTCTCTCTCTCTCTCTCTCTCCCCCCTTCCCTAAATATATTTCTTTCTCCATCTATCATTTTCTCCCTTGCTCCTTTTCACTTTCTCTTCTCACCCACTGTCTCTCTTCAGTTTCACTCTCATTCCCACTCCCTCTGTTTATCTCTTTCACACTCTATTCTCACTCCCACTTTTCATGTCTATCTCGCTCACACTCCCTCTATCTTTTGTTTTATATTCTTTAAGTCTCTCTTCTCTCTCAATTTTTACCTTACCCTCTATCCCTCCGGCTCACTCTTCAATCTCTTTCATACTCCCTCTCATGACCTCGCTCTCTCTATTTCATCTCTCTTTATTGTTTATATCCTCTCTTTTGCTCTTTTTTCTATCTCTCTCTTCTCTCTCTTTACTCACTCCTCTATATTCCTCTCTCTCCTTCTCTCCTTCTCACTCATTCTCTCACTCTCCCTCTCTATCTCAATCCCATCGACTTTCACTCCCTCCTTCACTCTCTTTCTCCCTTTCTCCCTATCTCTCTCCTCTCTCTCCCACCTCTTGCACTTACTCAATCATCCTCCCTCCCTATTATTTTCTCCATCGCTCTCTTCCATTCCTTCTCTCCATTTCTTTCTTACTAATTTACTTTCTCCCTCCCCTTCTATCTCATGCTCTTATCTCTATCTTTATCTACCAATTTATCTATCTATTCTTTCACACTCTCAATCTAACCCTTCATGACTCACTTTCTCAAAGCACCTCTCTTATTGTCACTCTTCATTCCCTTTTCTTTTTCTTCAATTTATCTATTTATTACCTTCCATACAATCTCTTTTCTCTCTATTTTTGTCTCAATTTCTTGGTCCCTCTCTCTCTTTATTCAATTTAAATCTCACTCTTATTCCCTCCCTCTCCCTCTCCCACTCTCTATTCCCTCTCTCTATCTTTCTCTCTCTTCCTCTCTTATGTTATTATATTCTCCTCTCCTCTTACTCTTTCTCTCCATCTATCCACCACTAATTCTCACTCTCCCTGTCTCGCTCTCTCTCCCCCTCCCACTTTCTCTCACACTCACTTCTCTCCCTCTCTCTCTCACACACATGCACTCTATCTTTTTACCCCTCTTTCCTTCTCTCGCTCTCCATCTATCTATCTCTCCATCCCTACCTTCTCCTCTCACTCTCACTCATTCTATTCTGTGCTTTCCATCTCTCTCGCTCTTTCACTCATTATTCTCTCACTCTGTCTTACTATATATTTATTCCTCTCCATTGTTTGACTCATTCTCTCCATGTATCCCCATTCCCTCTCAGTCTCTCACCTCCATCCCTCTCTCTAACTTCCATTCCTCCTATTCAGACACACATGAAAATACTCTCTCTTCTCTCTCTTTCTCCTCACTCTTTCTCCCTCTCCTCTCCCACTCTCTCCCTTCCTCTCTCTCATTCTATCACTCTCCACTTCCTCCCTCTCCCTTATATTCTCTCTGATCCCTTTCTCTCCTCTCTTCATCCCTCCTTTTACTACTTCTTTCTCATAGACGTGCTCGGTCTCTCTCTCTCCCTCATTTGTTCCTCCTCTCCCTCTTTGTTCCCCTCTTTCTCTATCGAACCATCTTTCACTTTCTCTACCATATAACTTCCTCTCTCTTTCTCCTTCCCTCCCCCTCTCACCTCTCTCTTTATCATTTCGTTCCCTCTATCTTCACACTCCCTCCCTTCCTCCTAATCTATCTTTTCTCTCTCTTTCTTTCTCTCATTTCAGCATTCCTTACTCCTCCCTCCCTCTCATATCTTCTATTTCTTTTTCTCTCATACTCTTTTTCTCAACATATCATTTTAATTGTCACTCCTTTGCTCTCTCCTAAATTCTCTCTATATGTCTCTATTCTATCACTCTAACCCTCCCTCTCTTCCTTTTATCTTTATCCCCATGCTCTCTCCAGCATATCGTCCCGCTGCTCCCTCACTTTCTTTCAACCTCATATCATCACTCACTTTTCTCTTTTAATCTCTTTAGCTTGCTTTCTTACCGTATCTTACTATCTATTTCCGTGCTCTCCATTTCTTTCTTGATTTTTTCCTCCCACTCTCCACTTTCCCTTGCTTTTATCTCTCTCTCTCTCTCACTCCCTCCCCATCTCTCATTCTCACCTGCTCTAGCTTAAAATCTCTCTCTATATGTATTCTCTCCTTCTCTCATAATATCTCTCTCACTCTCCCTCTAACTAACTTATCTTCTTCCCCTCTCTTTGTCCACAATTTCACTCACTCTTACTCCTCCCCCTCTCTTACTCATTTTCTCTCTTACTCCCTCTTACTATCTCTCTTATTGCTACCAATTTCTTCTCTCTTCTAATTCATTCTCCACTTCTATCACTGAGACACACTCTCTCTTGCATCCCTCCCACTATTGCCCTCCCTCTCAGTCACTCTCCCTCCCCCCATCTTCCTATCCCTCTCAATACCTCCATCTACCTCTCTCACTTGCTAGCTCTATCCCTCCCTCTCTCTCCTCTTATTCTCTCTCCTCATTCCTCTAGCTCACTCTCTTGCTCAATCTTCGTTCATACTCTCTTCTCTCTTTATTTCTCTCTCCCTCTCTCTTTCTCTCTCGTTCCCTCTCTTTTCAATCTCTCTCACTCCCTCCCTCTCTCAAAATTTCTCTGTTTATTCTCTATTTTTCTTGCACTATCTTATATTACTCTATTCTCTATTACTCTCTCACACACAAACACTATGTCTTCTTTTTGCTTCCTATATTGCTCTTTCTCTCGAGTTCCTCTTCATCTCTATATCACTCTCACTCTTAGTTTGTCCCTCTCTCTTTCTCATTCTCTGTTATTTCTCTCTCTTTTATATCTCTCTCTTCACTTTCTTTCATTTCACCCTTTCTCTCTGATATTCCTCACTCTCTCTATCTTCTTCTCTCACTTTCCTCCACTCTTTATATCTCTTTTCTCACACTATCCCCCCTTTTTTTTAACATATTCTCTCAATCGCTCCCTCTACTACTGCATTTCCCTTGCTCTCTCTCTCAATCTCTCCCTCGATCTATCTCTCACTCTCATCTCCTTTGCTCCCTCTCTCATAATCTTTTACTCTTCAATCTCTCTAACTCCCTCTCTCTATCTCTCTCTTTCTCACTCTCTACCTCTCCCTCTACTCTCTTTTCTATCTTTATTTCTTACTATCTTACTTTTCTCTCTCTCGCTCTCCCTTCTGTCACTCGCTCTTCTCTCTTTGCTTAATATTTCTATCCCCTATCCTTCATAACACACTCTATCTCTCGCTATCCACCTTTCTTCTCTCTCAATCCTTCTCTCTTTTAACTTTCATTATTTTTCACTTTCTTTCATAGTTCCCTCTCTCCCTCTCTACCTCCCATTCTCCCATACTCTCTCTGTCACACTTATCTCTCAATCTCTTTCTTACTTATTTTCTTACTATCTTTCTCCATCTAAATATTTATCTTGCTTCCTCCCTCACTCTCTCATTCATTCTCTCACTCTCTATCTCTCTCTTCTCTCCCTCTATCCCTCCCTCACACTATGTTCCTTCCTACCCTATTAATATTATTTTTCTCTCCTACCCCCTCTCTTTTTCAGTCTCTTATATCCTCTTCTTTCTCACACATTTTTTCCTCTTTCTCTCTAGATCTCATTCACTCTCACACATTTGTTCACTTTATTAGTTTCACTCTCTCCCTCTGTCTTTCTCACTCCCTCAATCTTTCCCTCTCTAGGTCTTCCTTTTGTAGCTCATTCATCTCTCTCCATCTCACACACTCGTACATTCTCTCCCTCTATCAGTCGCTCTCCCTTATTCTCTTTAGATCTCTTTCACTCTCTCACACTCATATACATACTCTCTCTCGCTCTCTAAATGTCTTCTCTCCCAATCACTCTCTCTTCTTTCTCATTGTTTCTCACATTCTCTCACACTTCTCTCATTTTCTCTTGTTCTCCCTTCCTCTCTCAATGTCCTCTTTCTCTCACTCTCCTTTCCTTACACTTGTTCTCACTCTCTCGCCCTCTATGTATATATCTCTCTTAATCCCTCCCTCACTCTCTCTTTCATTCTCTCGCTCTCAATCTGTAGAGAGCAAGGGAGAGAGGGAGTTGGAGAGGGAGACTGAGAGGAAGATGGTGAAGGAGAGGGAGGGAGCGAGCGAGAGAAAAGAGAGAAAGAGACAGTGGGAGGGATGGAAGCAATAGAGAGGGAGAGAGTGTGAGGGATAGAGGGAGAGAAAGAGTGAGAAGAAAGAGAGAAGTGAGAGCATGAGATATAAAAAAATAGATGGAATGAAAAGAGAGTGAGGCAGAGCAAATAATAGATATGAGAATAGAGAGACAAGGGAGAAAGATGCAGCAATGGTGTGAGAAAGTGTGCGAGAGAAAGAGCAAGATGGTAAGAGAGAGCGACATAGAGATTGTGAAATTGAGCTTAAAAGGGTGAGAGGGAGAGCGAGAGTGTATGTGAGAGGTCGAGAGAGAGTCAGTGAGATGGAGAGAGAAGGGATATGAAATAGAGGAGAAAATGAATAAGCGAGACCTAGAGAGGACAAGATTGAATAAGTAAGAAGGATAGAGGCAGAGAGTGTGTGATAAAGAGAACAAGAGTAAGAAAATGAAAGAGATCTAAAGAGAAAGAGAAGAAGAGAGTGAAAGAGAGAGAAGAGGATATTAGGGAGGGAACAAGAGAGAGGTACAAGTGCGAAAAAAAGATATGATGAGAGTGGAATGTGAGAGAGAGAGTGTGAGGGAGGAGGGAGGGAGATAAGAGCAGCAGAAAGAGGAGAGATAAAAAAATAGTAATATGAAATAGAGGAGAAAAGAGAGTGGGGAGGAGCAAGAAAGGGAGCTAAAGAGATTGACAGAGAGAATGTAAGAGAAGATATGATGTTAAGAGAAGGGGATGCATGAAGTGAGAATGAGAGGAAGTGGGAGAGTTAGAGTGATGGATATAGGGTGATAAAGAGTGAGTAAAGAGAGAGAACAAAGAGTAAGAGAGAGCTCGAGAGCAAGAGAATGAAGCATAATAGAGAGTGAGACGTAGTGGCAAGGAAGAGAGCAAGAAAGAGAAAGATAGAGGGCAAGAGTGATAAAGGGGGAGATAGATGGACAGAGTTAGAGAGACTAAATAGAAAGAGAGTGATAGAGGGAGAGAGATAGAAAAATTTAAGAGAGAGAATGGAAGCAAGAGAGGAAGAGAGAGCAAAATATAGGGAGCAAGATTGAGCTAGGGAGGGAGATAAAGAGAACGAGGGAGAAGGAAAAAAGAAGAGATGGAGAGATTGATATAAAGAGAGTGGAAGGGAGGGTTGCGGCTGGGAGAGAATAAAGGAGAAAGGATGAGAGAGAGAGAGAGGAACGGGAGAGGAGAGTGAGAGAAGAGGGAGACAGAGATAGAGAGATTGAGTAAGGGGAGAGAGATAGAGACAAGAGGGTGAGAATGAGAGGGAGTAAGAGTGAGAGTGAAATCAGATTGAGAGAGAAGGAGAGAAAAGGGAGGGAAGAGATATTGACAGAAAAAAAGAGGATGTGAGAGGAAGTGAATGGAAGAGAGTAGGAAAGAGAAAGTGAGAGTGAATGGGAGAGAGACTGAGAAGAAAGGTTGTGCGAAGATCAAGTAAGAGCAAGTAAGGGGTAAAGAAAGGGGACGAATAACAGAAAGGTGAAAGAGTGGGAGTACGAGAGAGGGAGATAGTGTGGGAGATAGAGAAGGAAAAGGGAACCTATAAAGAGCATGAATAAGGAGTGGGAATGATAGAGGGAGAGAGTGAGAGTGATGAAGAGTGCAATAGTTAGAGAGTAAAAGAGATATTGTGAGAAATAGGAAAGTAGATAAGAGGATACGAGAAAGGGAAGTGAGAGGGACCAGAGAGAAGAAAATATATTAGGAGGGTGAGAAGGGAGAGAGTGTGTGAGCGAGGGAGGAAAAGAAGAGAGATAGAGAGCAAGAGAATGAAAGAGAGAGTGAGGGAGGGATTAAGAGAGTTAATGATAGAGAGGGAGAGAGTGAGAACATGATTAAGGAATAGAGAGTGAGAGATAAGAGTGACAGGGAGAGGGAGGGTGAGGGAGAGAGAAAGGGAGAGAGAAGTGTGAGAGAATGTGAGAAATAATGATTGAGAAGAGAGTGGGATTGAGAAAAATAAAATTTGGAAACCAAGATAGAGGGTGCATGTGGGGGATAATGGAGAGAAAGATTGAGCATAGAGAGAGATTGTGTGTGTGGGTGTTAGAGGAAGAGTGTGAGAGAAAAACATAAGAGAAAGAGTTAGAGAAGTGTGAGAGTGAGAGAATGAAAGAGAGAGCGAGGGAGGGATACGAGAGATATATAGATAAAAAGGACACAAATAAGAATTAGAGAAAGTAAAAGAGAGTAAGAGAGGGAGAGAAGGAGAGAGAAATAGAGAGAAATGTGAGGGAATGTGAAAAAAAATGAGAGAGATAAAAGTTGGAGAACGAGAGAGAGAGTACATGTGAAGGATAGGGTAGAGGCGAGAGAGTGGGAGAAGGAATATGGAGCTTTGGTGGGTGTGAGAGAGATTGAGTGAGAATGAGAGAGTGTATGAGTGTGTGTGAGAGCTTGAGATAGAGTGTGAGTAAGATGGAGAGAGAAGGGTGAGCTACTTAAGGGAGTCCTAGAGATGGCGAGAGGGCAGGATTGAAAAAATTTGAAAAATAGAAAGAGTAAGTGATAAATAGAATGAGAGTGGGATAATAAAAGAGATCTATAGTAATAGCGAAAAAAGTGGAGTGAGAAAGATAGAGAGATGATAAATAAAATGAGAGTGGGATAATAAAAGAGATCTATAGTGATAGAGGAAATGAGACTTTGAGAGATGGGGAGGAGATTGAGGGAGGGAGAGGGAAGGAAGGGAGTTAGAAAGAGAGATATAGGCATGAAGTGAGATGGATTAAAGAGAGAGAAATAGAGAGTAAGTGATATAGAGTGTGAAAGGTATATAGAGATAGAAGAGATATCGAGGGAAGACTTAGTAATGAAGTGTGAGTGAAAGGTAAAGAGATAGGGAGAATGAAATCTTGGCTAGCAAGAGAGTAAGAGAGAAAGGAAGACAGAGAGGGAGATGGACATGTAGAGAGAGGATGTAAGGGAGGAAAGGAGAGATGGAGAAAAGAGAGATAATGAGATAGTGTGAGGGATGAAGCACTAGAGAGGGAGAGACTGTTTGTGGGATAGAAGGAGCGAAAAAGTGAATTAAAGAGAAGAGGGAGTAACAATGAAGAGAGCAAGAAAGAGCATAAGATCGAAAAAGAACATAGAGTGAAAAAAAGAGTGGAAAGAATAGAGAGCGAGTAAGAGAGAATAAAGGAGATGGGGGTAAAGAGAGAAGGGAGGAAGATGCAACAATAGAGATAGAGGATGGAGTATGAGAAAAAGAGCAATATGGTAAGACAGAGTGAGATAGAGATCGAGAACTGGAGCTTAAGAGGGTGAGAGGGAGAGAGATTGAGAGATAGAGTGAGAATGTGTAAGAGCTCGAGAGAGAGTGAGTGGGATGGAGAGAGAAGGGTGAGCTGCATAAGGGAGACCTATAGAGGGAAAGAATGATGGAGTGAGAAAGAGCTTTATAGAGTAAGAGAATGAGAGTAGGAGAATGAAAGAGATTTATAGAGGATCTAGAAAAACAGAGTGAGAAAGAGAAGACGATATAAGAGAGGAGACGAGAGAGAGGGACAAGAGAGAATTAGAGATATTATGACAGTTGGAGGGAGGGAGACAAAGAAGAGACGGATACAGAGCTAGAAGATGAGAGAGACAGTGAGCGAGTGAGCAAGAGAAATATATAGAGAGAGGTAGAGAGTGAGAATAAGTGTAAGGAAAAGAGGGTGAGAGATATGGGTGAGACAGAGGGAAGGAGGAAATGAGAAATAGGGAGAAAGTGAAAAACAATGAGTGGGAGAAGAGAAAGGGATTGAGAGAGATAAAAGTTGGAGAGAGAGAGTGAGTGTGTGAGAGAATGATAGATGGAGCAAGAGAGAGAGTTAGGGAGGGAGTGAGAGGGAGAGAGAGGGAGGTAAAGACAAAGTGTGAGAGATAGCAATAGAGAAAGAGAGAGAAGAGAGTAAGGGAGTAAGAGTGAGAGTGAAATTGAAAAGACTGAGGGAGCCAAGAAGGGAGAGAGAGAGGAAAAAAAGAGAGAAATAGAGAAAAAATAGAAAGAGAGGTCAGAGAGGGAAGGAGAGAGGGATCTAAAGAGAGAAATAAGGGGGGAGGGAGAGGAGGTAATAAACAAAAAGAGAGAAGAGGGGGTGAAAAGGAAAAGAGATAAAATAAGAGGATGGTAGAGAGAGAGAGATTGACTTATGGATATAAAAAGATAAAGAGAGGGAAAAGAGAGGAAGAGAGAGCAAGAGAGTGAGTGAGCGAAACATAATAAAGAGTGAGATACATAGTGAGAAAGGGAGAGAAGGAGAAAGAGAGAGAGAGAGGGCAAGAGTAAAGAGAGAAAAGATGCAAGAGAGAGCAAGAAATAATGAGAGAGAAACAAAATATAGAGTAAGCGGCATAGTAAGAAAAGGAGAGAGCGAGACAGAGAGAGATAAAGGGTGAGAGTAAGGAAGAGAGTGAGAATGAGGGAGATAGAGGGAGAGAGCTAGAGATTAAATAGAGAGAGGGAGTGAGAGAGGGGGAGAGCGCATGAAAGAGAGAGGGGAGGGAGAGAAAGAGGGAGACATAAGGAGGGAAGGAGGAAAGTGAGAGAGGGTGAGAGAGAGTTGAGGATATATGGAGAGAAAGTGTAAAAGGAATGAGAGAGAAATAAAGAGAAGAGAAAAAGTGGGAGTGATATAGAGATAAAGAGGGGGACTGGGAGAAAAAGTGCAAGAGAGGGAACAAAAGGAAGAGTGAGGAAGACGGAACAAGAGGGAGTAGCTCTTTTTTCTCTTTTTCCTCTAACTTTTCTCTCATTGTAGTCCCCGCTCTCTCTCACCTCTCTCTCTCTTGCTTCTGTCCCTCTGTCTCTCATTCTCTCTCTCTCCATCTCCCTCTCTCTCATAATTCTCCTACTCTCTTTCTCTTTACAGCCCCCACTTACTCTTACTCGGTCTTACCTCAGTCTCTATTCTCACTCACCCCCTTTCACTCACTCTTCCATTCTCTTTCTTGCACTCTCTTAAAACCCTCTAACTACCTCCTATCTCTCTCGAGATCTCTTTAAATCTCTCCACTCTTTTTCTCTTTATTTGTCTTACTCTCTCCTTCAATCTCTCTCACTCCCTTAACCTTGCTCTCTCTAGGTCTCTCTTTTGTAGCTCACTCTTCTCTCTCCTTCTCACACAATCATAAAATCTCTTAATCTCTCACAATCACTCTCCCTCTCTCCCCTCTTTAGCTTCATTTCTTACACTTTATCTCACTCTCTCTTATCATCTTGTTCTTTCTCTCTCACTCGCTCCTCTCCTTCTCTTCGCTCGCTCCTCTCCCTCTCTCGCTCCATTTTCTCTCTTCCCTCTCTATACCATTCTCTATTATTTTATTTCTCTTTTTTTCACTCGCTATTCCTTTTTTCTATCATATACTATTTAACACTTTTCGTTGTTGTTCTCCCTCTTCTCTTTTTCCTCTTACATTTCCCTCCCTCTACTCAGCACTCTTTCCTCTCTCACTCTCTTGCTTCGATCCCTCCCCCTCTCTTTCTTTCTTTTCTCCCCCTTCATCCATCTCTCCCCTTGCTCCCTCTCCATCTCCCTCTCTCTCCCTTACTCCCTCTATCTTTCTCGTCATTATTCTGTACTCCCTCTCTTTTTATCCCTCTCTTTTTATCACTGTCTCCTGCTCTATCTCTTTCTCTCTTTGAATCATCTCTGCTACCTCCTGTCTTTCTCTCTCTCACTCCCTCTATTCCATTTCTTTTTATCTCTCTCTCACTGAGTTCTGTCTCTCATTTTTGACACTTTCTTTTCACTTACAAATTTTCTCTTGCCCTCCCTCCATCTTTAACTCCCTTCATCCCTTTCTTTCTCCCACTCCCCGTATCTTTCTCACTTTTTCTCCCACTCTCGCTCACGCATTCTCTCCTTCTCTCACTCACTCTCTTCCCTCACTCTCTCCACTCTATTTCTCTTTTATACTCTCCCTTTCTCGCTCCCCCTCTCTTTTTAGTTTCACTCACACTAATACTCCCTCACTCCCTCTCTCCCTCTCTCCTTCTTGCTCCACGTTCAATCTCTCTTTGATTGCTAGCTCTCCTCTCTCTCCTCTCAATTTCTATCCCTCTCCCTTATCGCTTGCTTCCTTTCCTCCATCCATGTTTCTCCCTTTCTCACTGTCCCTTTCTCTCTCACACACACTCTCTCTCCCTTTCTCCCTCTAACTCTCTTCCAATTCACCCCCTTCTCTCCCACTAAATCTCATTCTCTACCCCCTCTCTCCCTCACTCTGACCTTCTCTCTATATCTTCCATCAGTCGCTCTTCTGTCGCACCCTCTCTTCCTCTCTTACTCCCACTCTCTTCATTTTCTCTCACTCCCTCCCTCCATCTCTCTCTGTCTCACTCTCTCCTTATCGCACTTTTCTTTATTTCTCTCTCACACACAAACTTGCTCACTTTTATCACATTCACTTATCACTTTGCTATCGTTTTTCTTCAACTGTCTCCCCTCTCTTCCTATCACCCTATCACCCTCTTTCATTATTTCAGTCTCTCTCTATCACCCTCTTACCTTCCTGCTATCTCCATATCCCCTATAATATATCTCCCTCTCTCTCACTATCACTAGTGATCTTTTCCTCTTTCCTCCCTGAGTCTCTCTTCTCTCTATATTTGTCTCACTTTCTCTCCTTCACTCCCTCCTGCTCACTCTTTAATCCCTATGTTCACTTCTTTTCTTCCTCTCTCTCTCTTTCTATTTCATCTCTCTTTATTGTTTTCTTTCTCTCTTTCCCCCCTCTCTCTTTCTCTTTCTTCTATCGCCCTTCCTTCTCTCTCTTTACTCACTCTTTCTCTCTCGCTATCTCTCAGTCTCTTTTTCACTCTTCCTCCCTCACACTCTCTCAGTTTCTCTTATATCTTGCTCTCTGCCTTCATATTCATCTCATTATTTCTTATTTTCACTCATAGACCTCTCTTTCCCCCTCAATCCCTCTATCTTTCAATCCCACTTCCTTCTCTTTCTAGCTCTCTCTCTAACTTACTCCTCTCTCTCTCTCTCTCACTCTTGTTGCACTCACTCATTGAGTCCGTCTTCTTCCCTCCCATTTTCTCTTTTGCTCTCTCTCATTCCCTCTCTCTTGCTTTCTCTTCTCTAACAATATATTTTCTCTATTTTTCTCTCACTCTTCCTTTCCCATTCTCTCGGTCTCTCTCTCAACCTTTCTCTCTCATTCTCTCCCTCTAGCTTCCCACCCTCCCACTCTCTCTATCTTAGTATCTCTCCCTCTCTCTCTCCCTCTCTCCCTATCCATCTCCTTCTCTCCTTTTCTTCTCACTCATTCTCTTAATCTCCCACCCAATCTCAATCTTGCTCACTATTTTTTGCTCTCTCTTTTGCTCTCGCTTCATATCTCTCCCTCTTAAATTTTTCTATCTCTCTCCCCCTCTATCACCCCCTCTCTTTTCAATCTCTCTCCCCTCTTCACTCCCTCACTCTCTTTAATTTCACTATCACTCTTACTCCCGCACTAGCTTCTCTCCCTCTCTCTCTTGCACTCTATTTCTTTCTCTCTACATCTCGCTCTCATTCTCCCTCCCTAACTCTCTTTCTTTCTCCATCTTTCATTCTCTTTCTTGCTCCATTTCTATTGCTCTCTTTTCACCCGCTCTCTCTCTCTTTAGCTTCATTCTCGTTCCAACTCCCCCTATTTACCTCTTTCACACTTTCTATTCTCATGGCAATTTCCATATCAATCTCACACACACGCGATGCCTTTTGCTCTATCTTATTTGATTCCCTCTTCTCTCTCTATTTCTAGCTTACCCTCTCTTTCTCCGGTTCACTCTTCAATCCATCTCTTACCTCTATCATGATCTCACTCTCTCTATTTCATCTCACTTTGTTGTTTATGGGAGTGAGAGGGATGGAAGAGAGTGGATGTGAGAGAGGAAGAGAGAGTGAAGAAAGAAATGGAGAGAGTGAGAGAGATCTTGATAGGGGTTACAAAATGAGATTTAGTGGGAGAGGGAGGACGATGCATTGGAAGAGAGTTAGAGGGAGAGAGGGGGAGAGTGTGTGTAAGAGAGAAAGAGAGAGCAAGAGAGGGACGGAGAGGGTGGGAAGGAATGAAAGAAGTGGGGGAGTGTGGGAAAGATTGATTGAGAGGAGAGTGGGAGCAAGCGTAACAGAAGATAGAGTAAGTGACAGAGAGTGAACATGGAGCAAGAAAGAGACAGGGAATGAGGGAGTAAGTATGAGTGTGAAACTGAAGTGATAGGAAGATGGAAGGAGAAAGGGAGACAGTGTGATAGAGAAATAAAGGGAAGACAGGGAGAAGGAACTGAGTGCAGAAGAGAGGGAGAGGGTGAGCGAGCGAGAGAGGAACGAGAGACAAGGAAGAAGGGAGTGAAAGAGGGAGGGAAAGTAGGAGAAAGAGAGGGATGAAAGGAGTGAAAGAGGGAGCGAGAGCGACAGAGTGGAGGTGAGGGTTAAAGTAAGTGTGAAAAAGGAGAGACATAAGAGAGGTTGAGAGAGAGATGAAAGGAGATGAAACTGAGAGTAACAGAGGAGAGTGTGAGTAAGAAAAGGAGGTATTGAGGGGGTTTAAAGAGAGAGCAGGAAGGAGAAAGGAACAGAGAGTGGAGGGAGATTGAGTGAGAAGAGAGACTGAGAGAAGATCAAGCAAGAGTAAGTGAGTGAGGGGTAAAATGTGAGGGAGAATAGGATATTGTTCAGAGAGAGAGGGAGACGGAGAGGGATAATAGGATGGAGAGGGACGGAGGAACAAAAAAGATAATATGAGAGAGGGATGGATAGATGCAAGAGAGAGAGGAGAGAGGAAGTGGGGGACAAAGTGACCTAATGTAAGAGAAATGAATGAAGAGAGAGCAACAAAGGAGCGTGTAAAAAAGAGTATAAGATATAAAAAGAGTATTGAGTGTGAGAAAGAGGGAGAGTGAGGGAATATACTAGAGAAGTGATAAAAAGAGTGAGAGATAAAAAATAAAATGATAACAAAGAGTGAGATAGAGAGTGAGAAATGGAGATAACAAGGGAGAGAGGGAGAGAGAGAGTGAGAGTGTGTATGAGTGTGTGAGATGGAGAGAGAAGAGTGCGCTACATGAGGGAGACCTAGCGAGGGCAAGATTAAAGGAGTGAGAAAGAGAGAGCAAGAGAGATAAAAAGTGATGGAATAGAGGTGAGAGAGGGAGAAAGTGAGTGAGAAAGAGAGAAATATGGAGGGGTTTAAAGAGAGAGTAGGAAAGAGAGAGGAAATAGAGAGCTAGAGAGAGATGGAAAGGGAGAGTGTGAGGTAGAGGGTGAGAGAGTGTGGAAGAGTGGAAGAAAGAGTTTTGAGAGAGTGGGGGGAGGTAGGGACGAGGGAGGGAAGGCAACAAGAGAGGAGGAGAGAGTGTCTGGAGGATAGAGAGTGAAAGAGTGAGAGGAGAGAGAGTAAGATAAAGAGAGAAAATAGTGAGTGAGTAAGAGAGAGTGTAATTAAAGATAGATAGGGAGGGAGAGATGATAGAGAGTGAGAGAGAAATAGAGATAGAAGAGAGAGTAAAAGAAGCAAGAGCAAGAGAGAAACAAAGGGAACATAAGAATGAGAAATTGATAGAGAGTCAAGATAGGAAGATAAAGAGAGAGAGAAGAGGGAAGAAGGGAGTGCAGGGAGAGAAGTGTGAGTTAAATTAAGAAATAATTAGAGAGAGAAGAGGAGAAAAGAGTGAGAAGAGAAAAGAATTGAATGAGAGGGAGAGAGGGAGGGAGATAGAAGGAGAAAAAGAGTTAACTAATGAGAGGAATGAATAAGTGACATAAGAGAGATGAACTGAGCAACAATGCAATAATGAAGTTGGAATAGAGAGTGAGAGAGAGACAAAGAGCAAGGGAGAGAGAGCAAGAGTGCCTGAGAGAGAGAATAGAGAGGGTAGAGAGATGTATTGGATAGAGGAAGTGAATGTGTGAGACGATATATATAAGAAAAGAAAGAGATAAAGGGAGGGAGTGTAGGAGATCATGATAGAAGGGAGAGCGAGGGATAGTATGAGAATATGAGGTGGAGGATAGAGATGGTTAGAGGTAGAGTTAGAGAGTGGCAGAGAAAAATAGAGGAGGGATGGAGGGAGAGGGACATGGAATGATAGGTAGATAGAGGGAGATAGAGGCAGAGTGGGAGAGAAAGATAAAGAGAGAAAGAAGAGAGGGACAAGAGGTATAGAGATAGAGATAAATAGGGATAGAGAGAGATGGAATGAGTGTAATTAAAATGAGTGAGAAATAAAGAGAAAATAGAGTAGCGCAAGGAAAGTAAGAGTGTGATGGAGGATGGAGAAGGAATGAGCAAATGAGAGAGTGAGATAACAAACACATAGAGAGAGCATAAGAATGAAAGAGAGGGAGAATGAGAGAAAGATTGAGAGAGGGAGAGAGGGAGTGTAGGATAGAGGGAGAAGAAAAGTATAGAAGTGAGAGGAATAAAATATACAGTAGGAAAGAGTGAGAATAATGTGTGAAAAAATGAGCGAGATGGAAGGTGAATAAGAGAATGAGTGAGAGAGAGGGGGAAGGGAGTGATGGGAGATGGAGAGAGGGAGAGTGAGGGAGTGAAAGAGGGAGGGAAAGAGGGAGGGATATAGAGAGCTTATTTGTGTGAGAAAGATAGGCAGAGAGACGAGAGTGTGAGAGATAGTGGGCGATGGAGAGGGCGCGAGAAAGGGAGAGTGAGATAGAGTGGGGGATAGATAATGAGAAAGAGTAAGAGGTGAGAAGAATAAAGTAACATAAGAGTGTAAGAGAGGAAGAGACAGAACACATATTATACTCCCCTCCTCTTTCTCTTTTGCTTTTCTTTTTTCTCTTGTTCTCGCTCCCTCACTTTCTTTTCTCTCTTTATTTCTCTGTTTTTTTCCTCTTTCTCACTCCCACTCTCTCTCTCGTCAATTTCACTCACTTTACTCCCAATCCCTCTCTTTCTCACTCAATATTCTCTCTCTCATGAGCGCTCTTACTATCTCTTCTATTAGCATCTCTTCCCTCTCTCCTCACACACTTTCTCCTCTATCCTCCACTGCCTCCCTCCCTCAATTATTCTCCCTCTCTAATTTCCTCGCCGTCACACTCTCCCTCTCACACATTCTCCTATTCTCCCTCCCTCGTTTCTTCTACATTACTATCTCTTGCTCTATCTTCCTTCACTCTTTCTTCTCTCTCTTCTTCTCTCACTCACTCAACCTTTATCACTCCCTTTCATCAATCTCTCTCACTCCCCGTCTCTTAATTTTTTACTCTTTATTCCTTATCTTTCTTCATCTAACTTATATTACTCATTTTTCCATTGCACTCACTCACACACACACACTCCCTCTCTTTCTCCTACACACACACTGTCTCTCTCTCTCTCTCTCTCAATCCAACTCTTCATGTATATATTACTTTCATTCTATCCCATTCCATTCTAATTCTTTGTTCCTTCTCTCTTCTTATCTCTCTTTTATTGTTTTCTCTTCTCTCCCCTCTCACTCTCTCTCCATATTCCCCCACTCTCTCCCTCTCATTCTGACTTCCCTCCTTCCCACTCTGTCTCTCTTTCTCAGTCTCTCATTTATTATCTAGCTCTCTATCTCTCTCTACTCTTCCTCCCTCCCTTGCCCACTATCTCTCTCCTTTCTCACCCTCCTATTATCTTTTTTCACTCTTGCTCCTCTCTCTCTTTCCCTTTCATTTATCCTCTTGTCTCCCTCACTCTCTTTTTTCTCTAGATCTCTTTCACTCTCTCACAATTGTTCTCTTTACCACTCTCATTCTCTCTCTCTTTAATTCTCACTCCCTCATTTTGTGCCCTCTCTAGGTCTCCTTTATGTTGCTGACTCTTCTCTCTCCATCTCGCACACTCAAACACTCTCAATCCCTTCTAATCTCTCTCCCTCTCACCTTTAGTAGTTCCTTTTCTTGCACTCTATCTCACTCTGTCTTATTATCTTGTTCTTTCTCGCTCATTCTATCCTCTCTCTCTCCCTCAATCCATCTTTTTCTCTTCACTCTCTATCCTCTTCACCATTATTCTCTCTCCCTCTCTCTTTTTCTCACTCTCTATTCCATTTATCGATCATATATTCTTTTACACTCTCCTTTGTTTCTCTCTTTTCTCTCTTTCCTCTTACACCCTCTCTCTCATTCTATCCTCCAATCTCTCTCCCCCTCTCTCTTGCTTCCAACCCTACCTCTCTTTCTCTCTCGTCTCCATCACTCCCCCTCTATATCTCCCTCTCTCATGCACCCTCTCTCACCATTCTCTTGTTCTTCCCCTCTATTTAACCCTATCACTTACTCTTACTCGATCTTCCCACAGCCTCTCTTCTCACTTTGCCACCCATTCTCTCTCTATCACCTTCTCCTTCCTACTATCTCTTCAAACCCTCTCACTTCCTCCTTATGTCCCACTTTCTCCCTCACTTCCTCCATCTCTCTTTACCTCTCTCTCTTGATATATCTTCTATCTCTCACTTTTAACATGCTTATTATCCCTCACTACCTCTCTCTCATGCTCCCTCGCTCTTTCACTCCCTTAATCCCTCTCCCTTCCAAGAGAGAAAGGTAGAGAAAGGGCAAGAGAAAAATAGAGATAGAAGAGAGTGAGAGAATAACAGTGAGAATGAAATTGAAGAGAGTGAGGGAGCCAGAAATAGAGAGAGAGAGAAAATAAGAGAGAAAACAAGAAAGAATAGAGAGTCGAGGGAGTGACAACAAGAGAGTGAGTGGGAGAGAAATTGGGAGAGAAGAGAGTGAGATAAAGAGGAAGATGAATATAGAGAGGCAGAGTGAGGGAGAGAGAGTGAGAGAGAGAGAGACACAGAGATAGAAAAATGGGTGAGAAAGAGTGGGGGTAAAAGTGAGAGTGTAATTTAATATAGAGAAGGAGATAGAAAGGGAGTAGAAAGAGATTTTAAGGAATTAGAGAGGAAGCAAGGAGTGAAAGAAAGCAAGAGCGGGAGCAAGAACAAATGTTTGTCAGCATAGTGGGTATGAAAAAGATAGACAAGAGAGACCAACAGAATACAAAGTAAGAGAAAGACAACAAAAAGTGTGAGAGGGAGTGAGAGAGATTAATATGAATGGGAGTGATGGAGGGAGGGAGAGAGAAATAGTGAGAGAATAGAGTGGTTCAAGATAGAGAAAGAGGGAGAGAGTGAGAGGGAGAGAGGGAGGGTGAAGAGGAGAATGAATTAGAGAGAGAAGGAAAGGTTGAGGGGAAGTCCACGAAAGGGATAGATGGAGAGAAAGAGAGAGACTGTTGGTAAGGGAGAGGGGGATGGGGGGAGAGAGAGAGCACGAGAGAAGGGGATAGAGGAAAAGAGAGTGAGAGGAGAGAGAAGAGTGATCAACAAAAGAAAGAGCATGAGAGAATAGAGAGTCATAAAGAGAGAGAGGGAGGGATGAAAAGTTAGAATGAAATAGAATAGAGAGAGGGAGCAAAAAAGAGAGAGAGAGAAGAAAGTGCAAGGAAGGAGAGCAAAAGAGAAGGTGCGAGAGAGGCAATAAGAGTGGGTTTGAGAGAGAGAGAGAACGAAAGAGGGAGTGTTTGTGTGTGAGTGTAATGGAAAAAGGGGTTATATAAGTGAGAGCAAGAACTATAAAGATTATAGAGTGAAAAATAAAGAGAGGGAGGGAGTGAGAGAGATTGATGAGAGTATGTGACAGAGGTAGAGAGAGTGAGAGAAGTAGAAAGAGAAGAAGGAATGAAAGAAGATAATAAAATAGGAAAAGGAGTGACAAAAAGAAAGAGAGTGAAAGAGGTAGAGAGTGAAAGAGAGAGGGAGTGGGGAAAAGAAAACTAGGGGAAGGAAAAGAGAGGGAAAGATAGAAGGGAAGGAGAAGAGAGAGAGAGAGAGAGTTTGAGGCAGGAAAGAGAATGTGTGAGAGTGAGAGAGAATGATAGAGGGAGAGAGTTTTAGCTGAAACTGAATAGAACACTACCAATCCTTCAGCAGCTTCTCCCGCCCCGCTCTCCACTTCTCCAATGGCGTCCGCCCCTCGAAGCTCTACTCGTGTGAGCTCATTTCATCTCGCCCTGCAAATAGCTTTCTTTCTTCTACGGATTTCGTTCTCCGTGCCCCATTTATTTAAATCTTGTTCTCGCAGAAGATGTCAGCCTCGCCGTTGTCCTTCTCGACGTCAATCCTGTCCTTTGGGCTGTCAGCGCTAGTGCTGGAGGTGGAAACCATCCCGGAGCTTCTCTCACCTTCGCAAAATTTCTCGACCATGTCAAGTCCTCGATCCCCTCTTTCTCTCTTCATGAAGGATCAAAACTAGATAATGAACTAACCCTAGACATTTCACACTATTTTCATTTCAGTTGATTCTGTTTTTGAATTCTCTTCTGCTTATGAATCAGCTGAACCAAGTGGTTCTCATCGCGACTGGCATAAAGTCGTGTGGCTACATCTACGATTCTGGCAGCCGCCCCGATGGAAGTGATAAGCTGTCGGAGGTTTCATCTGAGAAACTACGGAGGTTAGAGGAATTCGTCTACAAAGACCGAGAGGTTAGGAAAGGCACTGAGAGTGCCTGGGTAGTAGCGTGACTTCCCTGTTCTCTGGGTCGCTTTCACTTGCTCTTTGCTATATACATAAGGTTTTTAGGTTTGCCGCATTAAATCCCCAGCCCAGATTGTGTATCTCTATTCCTTCTCTATTCCTTTTATTTAGCTCTCTTGCTCTGGGCTGGGGATGTATTGCGCCAGACCTAAAAACCTTATGTATATAGCAAAGAGCAAGAGAAAGCGACCTAGAGAGCAGGAAGTCACGCTACCGCCCATGGCACTCTCGGCGCCTTTCCCAACCTTTCGCCTTTGTAGACGAATTCCTCCAACCTCCGTAGTATCTCCGATGAAACCTCTAACACCTTATCGCTTCCATCGGGCCGCTCGTCGGAATCGTAGATGTAGCCGCACGAATTTATGCCGGCCCGCGATGAGAACCACTGGATCGACCGATTCTCGGCGTAAGAGAATTCAAAAACGAATCACCCGAAATGAAAACGAGTGTGAAATGTCTAGGGTTAGTTCCCTATCTGGTTCCGATCCTTCATGAAGAGAGAAAGAGGGGATGGAGGACCTGACATGGTCGAGAAATTTTGCGAAGGTGAGAGAAGTGGAGGGGTGGTTTTCACCTCCAGCACTGGCACCGACATCCCAAAAGACATGATTGACGTCGAGAAGGACAACGACGAGAAAGACATCTTCTGCGAAAATAAGATTTAAATAAAGGGGGCACAAAGAACGAAATCCGTAGAAGAAAGAAAGCTATTTGCTGGCTGAGATGAAATGAGCTCACCTAAATAGAGCTTCGAGGGGGCAGACGCCATTGGAGAAGTGGCGAGCGGGACTGGAGAAGCTGCTGAAGGATTTGTAGTGTTTTATTCAGTTTCGACTAAAACTCTCTCCCTCTATCACCTTCTCCCTCTATCATTCCCAATGCCTCATTCGTTTCATCTCTAGGTCTCCCTTGTGTAGCTTACTCTTCTCTCTCCATCTCATACACTCAAACACTCTTAATATCTCTTTATTCTTTCTCTTTCACACCATCTTTAGCTCCATTTCTTGCTCTCTATCTCACTCTCCATTGAAGTTTTCCTCTCTCTCTCTCTCTCTCTCGTCTCCCTCCCTTACTCCATCTCTATTATGCTCCTCACTCTCTATTCTCTTTTTCTATCTTATACTCTCTTTTACGCTCTACATTGTTGCTTTCACTTCTCTCTTTTCTATTACTCTTCATCTTTAGCTCCATTTTTTGCTCTTTATTTCACTCTCCATTAAAGTTTTTCTTTTTCTCTCTCTCTCTCCTCCCTCCCTAACTCCATCTCTATTTTGCTCTCTCACTCTCTATTCTCTTTTTCTATCTTATACTCTCTTTGACGCTCGACATTGTTGCTCTCTCTTCTCTCTTTTCTATTACTTTTCTATCTATTAGTCTCCCACTCTCTCTCTTGTTTCCATTCCTCCCTCACTCATTTTATCACTTCTAACCTTCCCTCCGTTTCCTTACCTTTATCCTTCTCTTTCTTGCTCCATCCCTTACTCTATATTCTCTCGTTCTCCCTCACACACTCTTACTCGATCTTCCCTTAGTCTCTCATCTCACTCTCTCTTCCTTTTTCTTTCCTGCTCACTCTCTTTAAACTCTCTCACTACCTCTTTCTATCTCTCTTTCTCACTCACTCTCTTTTTTTCTCTCACTTTCTATTCCACCTCTTTTTATCTCTCTCTCACTCTCTATTCTATTCTCTTTTGATTCTCTCCTCCCTCATCGAGTCTCCCTCGCTCTCCCTCTCACCTTCACTCCCTTCATCCCTCTCTTTCTCATGCTCTCCTTATCTCCCTCTCTCTTACTCCCTCTATCACTCGCTCACTCTTTCCCACTCTCCCACTCACTCTTTCCTAACTCTCTTTTTTCTTCATTTTTCTCTCTCTCTCTCCCTTTCTAACTTCTCTTCCTCTCTCTTGGGTTTCATTCTCACTCTTAATCCCTCATTTTCTCTCTCATTCTCACTCCATATTCACTCTCTCTCTTACTCTCTCTTATATTGCTCTCTATCCTCGCTCTCCTTTCAATCTTCTCTCCCTCTCTCCCTAAATTTCATGTTTCATTCCCTACCTCCCTCTCTCTCCCTTTCTCGCCATTATTTCTCTGTCTCACGCATTCTCCCTCTCTCTCCCTCTCACTCTCATCTAATTCACCCCCTTCGTCTCCCTGTAAGCCTCATTCTCTACCCATCTCTCCATCTCTCTCACTCTATCTCTATTTCTTCCTTCACTCTCTCTTCCTCTCTCATTCCCACTCTCTTCCATTTCTCTGACTCCCTTCGTCAACCTCTTCATTCTTACTCACCCTCTCCATTATTTTCTCTATTTATGCTTTATCACTATTTCATTCTCAATTTTTCTCTCTCTTTCTCTCTCACACACACTCTCTATTGCTCTCTTTCATCACTCTCTTATCAATTTACTCACTCGTTCTCTCCAACCATCTATTGCTTTCTACCTCCCTCCCACTCTCCCTCTTTTATTTATACACTCTCTCTTTATTCCTCCCTCCCCCTCCCGCCCTCCTTCTCTCTCAAAATCTCACTCTATATATCCCTCTTTGCCTTTCACTCACTATCATTTTCTCTATCATCCCTGAATCTCTTTTTCTCTCTCTTTTTTTTCCTTACCCTCTCTCCCTCTTGCTCTCTCTTCAATCCCTCCCTCCCAAACTCTTTCTCTGTCTCACTCCCTCCCTCCCTCCCAAACTCTCTCTCTCTCACTCTCTTCCCCAATTTTCTTTCTTCAGCTTCACTTTCACTCTTACTCCCTCACTTTATCTCATTCGCAATCTCTACTCTCTTCCTCTTTCTATTGTTATCCCACTCTCACTCTCTATTCTCTCTTACCTTCTCCTTATTCCCTTGCTCTCTCTTTTCTCTCTATTTTTGTCTCTATTTCTTTGTCCTTTCTCCATTTATTTAATTTAAATCTCACTCTTACTCCCTCTCTATCCCTTTCTCACTCACTATTCTCTCTCTCACTTCCTATCTATCTTACTCTCTTATGTTACTTTATTCTCATCTCCTCTTACTCTTTCTCTATCTATCTCATACTTATCTTGCTCTCCCTTTCTCGTGCTCTCTTCCTGTCTCACGATCTCTCACATTCACTTCTCTCCCTTGTCTATCTCTCACACACAAAAACTCTCTTTCTCGCCCTCTTTCCCTCCCCCGCTCTCCCTCTCTCCATCTCCCCATCACTCCCCTTCTTTCTCTCTCTCTCTCACTCATTCGCTTCTTTGCCTTCCATCTCGTACACTTTTTCACACATTATTCTCTTACTCTTTCTTACTATATATTTTATTCCTCTCCTTTCTATGAATTTTTCTCTCCCTCTATTCTCCACTCCCTCTCTCATTCTCTCAATCTTTTTCTTACTCTCCATCTCTTTCATTCTTGCGCTCTCTATGTTTCTGTTATGCCACTCTCTTCTCTCACTCTGTCATTAGCTCTTCTCACTCCATCTCTCCATCCCTCTCTCACTCTATTGCACTTTCCTCATGCCTCACTATTTGCTCTCAATTTTTCACTCATTTTACTTACACTCTTTCCATTTCTCTCTATCTATCTTTATCTCTTGTCCCTCCCTTCTTTCTCCCTTTAAATTTTCCTACCGTGCCTCTATCTTCCTATATTTACCTCTCATTTCGCCTCCCTCTCCCTCCATCCCTCCTCTCTTTTTCTTTCAAGCTCTATCCCTATACCTTTAACCATCTCACTCTCCACCTCTTGTTCTCATACTTTCACTAACTCTCTCTTCTTAAAATGCTCTCTATTACACTCCCTCCCTTTATTTTTCTCTTCCACTATACATATCCTCTCCCACTTTCTCTCCCTCTATCCACCCATCTCTCTACCCTCTCCCTACTCTCTCACACTTTCACTCTCTCCCTTGCTCCCCCTCTCTCACTCTCTATTCCACATTCATTATTGCATTGTTGCTCAATCCCTCCCACTCTCTGTCTCTCTCTCTCTCTTATGTCGCTCTTTCTTTTTGTCATCACTCAACTCTTTTTCTCCCTCTATCTCTCTCTCTCCCCCTCCCTCCCTCCCTCCTTGCCTCTCTCCCTCTATTCCAATCCTTCTCTCTTCTCACTCTTTTCTCCTTATCTCTCTCTAATTATTTCGTAATTTTTTCTAACACTTCTCTCTCCCTCACTCCCTCCTTCCCTCTCTCTATCTTCATATCTCTCACTCTCTATTTATTACTCATCTTCTGCTCCCTTTCTTGCTCTCTTGCTCTTTCATCCTTCTCTCTCTCTCTTCTCTCTCCCTCCCAATCTATCTTTAAATACACTCTCTCTACTCACTCTCGGTTCCTGGAAACGCGCGGTGTTATTCGAATCATTTTGAGTAGAATGGAACCGCGGAGACGAGGCAGGCCACGTGGACGAGTCAGCGAATTGAAGCGCGCCGCGCGGCATTCGGAGCTGCCAAGGATGAGTTGGCGCCGACGTGGTTAAGTAGGAAAATAGGGTATTTTCTGATTGAATTAAATACAGAAACTTTCAAAAATCATATCTTGGTGTAGAAAAATCATAAAAATCAAATAAAAAGACCCCTGTGCTCAGTGAACAGAGGAGAATATTATGGACCAAATTTTGAAAATCTTTCTTTAATAGGGCTTCAAACAAAGAAATCGAACTGGCGGATGCAGAGGGACGTGTCAATTGGACAAATACGTCCATAGTGACTCGGGTGGATATCTCGTATTCGAAAACTAGCAATTCGCCCCGTCAATCCTCCAGGACCCAAATAACTCCATTTTCACCCATGAACTATTTGTGTCAACGGATTAGTTCGATCTATCTTTATCGTACTCTCTCTCCTCTTACTCTTTCGCTCTCTATCCTACAACACTCTCTCTCCTCTCTTCCTTCCTTCCCCATCCCTCGCCCTACCTCCCCCTTCTCTATCACTCACTCTATCTTCCACTCTTTCAAAACTCTCTCTCCACTTCCTCCCACACTCGCTTTCCATCTCTCTCTAGCTCTCTATTTCCTTTCTCTTTTCTGCTCTCTTTAAACCCTCTGATTACCTTCTTATTTCTCTCTTTTTCACTCACTTTCTCACTCTCACTCTGTATTTCATCTCTTTTTATCTCTCTTGCTCTCTCTTTCTCACTCCCTCAATCTTGCCCTCTCTAGATCTCCCTCATGTAGCGCACTCTTTCTCTCCACCTTACACTCATACAAGCTCTCACTCTCTCTCAATCTCTCTCCCTCTCACCCTCGTTAGCTCCATTTCTTATCTCACACTTTTTTTTATTTTATTTTTTCTCTCACTCTTTTTATCCCTTCTCTATTTTATTCTCCTACTCTCTCTGTTTCTATTCTCTTTTTATAACTTATACTCTCTTCTAGACACTCCTTTGTTGCTCTCTCTTCACTTATTTCCCTTACATTTTTTCACTCCATCCTCCACTTCCTATCTTCTCTATCTCTTACTTCTATCCCTCCCTCTCTCATTTTATCTCTTCTCTTCCTCTCTCCCTCACCGTCCCATTATCCCTCTCTGTCTCGCTCTCTCTCTCAACAATCTCCTATTCTCCCTCACCTTTTACCCCTCGCTCACTTACTCTTGCTTGATCTTCTCTCAGTCTCTCTTCTAATTCACTGTTCATTCCACTCTCTCTTCCTTTCTCTTTTCTGCTCTCTCTTTAAACCCTCTCAGTACCTCCTTCTATCTTTCTTTCTTACTCACACTCTCCTTTCTCTCTCACTCTCTGTTCCACCTCTTTTCATCTCTCTCTCGCCCTCTCTTCTCTCTCTCTTTTCACACTCACTTTAACCCTCACCGCCACTCTCTCGCTCTGCCTCCCTCTTTCACTCCATTCATCCCTCTCTTTCTCCCGCTCTCCTTATCTCCCTGTCTCTTTCTCTCTCTCCCACTCGCTCAACCTCTCCTACTCTTCTGTACTCTTTTCCCTCACCCTCTCTTCTCTCCATTTCTCCCTCACACACTCCCATTCTTGTTCCATCTTCCTCACTCTCCCACATACTCCCTCGTTCCCTCTCTCTTTCTCGCTCCATGTTCACTCTCTGTCGCTTACTCTCTCTTCTACTGTGCTCACTCCTCTCTCCTCTCAATCTTTCTCTCCCACTCTTTCATTCCTTCCCTCCCTCTCTCTCCCTCTCTTGTTCTCTCTTTCACTCTCACACACTCTCTCCCCCTCTCTTCCTCTTAATCTCTTCCAATTCCCCCCTCTCTCTCTCCCACTAACTCTCATTCTGTAACCCCTCTCTCCATCTATCTCACTCTCTTTTCATATCTTCCTTTACTCTCTCTTCCTCTCTCACTCCCACTCCCTTTCATCCCACTCACTCCCTCTATCCATTACTCTCTTCCTCACTCACACGTTTCTCTATTTATGCTTTATTACTTTTACATTCTCAAATATTTTCTTCTTGCTCTCTTTGACACACTTCTCTTCTCTCTTCTATCAATATCTTATCACTTTACTCATTATTTCTCTCCAACCATCTCTCACTCTCTTCCTCCCTCCCTCTCTTCATTTTTCATTAATTCAATCTCTCGCTATGTCTTTCTCCCTCCCTCTCTCTCCATATTTCCCTCAATATCTTCCTATATTTATCTTTCACTCACTATCTTTTGCTCTATCATTCCTGAATCTCTCTTCTCTCTTGATTTCGGTCTTACCATCTCTCCATGTCTCCCTTCGCTCACTCATCAATTCCTATCTTAACTCCATTTCTTGCTCTCTCTCTCTCTCACTCTCTATTTCATCACTATTTGTTATTTGTAAGCTAACTTTTCCCCCTCACTGTCTCTCTCCCTTGCACTTTCTTCTATCACTTTCTCTTCCCTCTCTTTACTCACTCTTTCTCTCCCTCTATCTATCACACACTCTCTCACATTCCCTCCCTCACACACAATTTCTCAATTGCTCTCACATCTTGCTCTCTCTCCTCATATCCATCTCTTTATTTATTAATTTTTCTCATAAATCTCTCCTTCCTCCTTATATCCATCTCTTTCAATCCATACCTCTCTCTCTTTCTTCCTCTCTCTCCTCTTGCAATCACTTGTTCTCTCCCTCTTTCTCCCTCTCTTTTTCTCTATCATTCTCTCTCATTCCCTCTTTTGCTCTCTCTCTCTCTCTTAATTTCACTTTTCTCTATTTCTCTCTCTCCTTTCCTCTCTGTTTCTCTCGCCCTTTCTCTCATCCTTTCACTCATTCTATCCCTCCGCTACCCCCTCCCATGCTCTCTATCTCAATCTCTCTCCCTCTCTCTCCCTCACTCTATCTCCATCTCTCTCTCCTTTTCTCCATTTAACTCATTCTCTTACTCTCCCTCCCTATCTCAATCCTTTCCCCTATCTCTCTTCTCTCTCTCCTCTTGCACTTAATCAATCTCCCTCTTTCCCTCATATTCTCCAATGCTCTCTCCCATTTATCTCTCTTTCTCACTTCTCTCACTTTCTCTTCTCTCTTTGTCTCTCTCACAACCTCCATCTATCTCTCTATCTCTTTCTTTTTACCATTGATGCTCTCCCTCTTTCTATTTCTTTCTTTTTGCCCCTCTCTTTTCTCTATATCTCTCTAATCTCCCTCATCCTTTCTCTCCCCTCTCTCCATCCCACTTCTTAACCTCCCACACTCTCTATCTCAATCTCTCTCCTCTCTGTCACCCTCTCCACCCACTACACTCTTGCTCTCTATCTCCATTCTGCTCAATATCGTTTCCTCTCTTGCTTCTCCTCTGTCCCTCTTAAATTTTTCAAGCTCTCTCTCTCTCTCATTCTCTTCAATCTCTCACTCTCTCAATTTTTTACTGGCTCTCACTCTCTATTCTTTTTCTCTCTCTCCTTCTCACTTTTTTGAAATCTCTTGCTATCTTCTCACTCTCTTTACTCTTTCCCTCAATCTCTCTTTATTTCGTTTTCACTCTCTATCTCACCCTCTGTAATCCATCATACTCCCTCTCTATATCTCTCTTTCTTGCTCACTTCATCACTCTCTTTCTCACCCTCTCCATTTCACTTTATCTCTCTATCTCACACACACTCCTACAGTCTCTCTCACACACACACTCTCTCAATCTCTCCTCCACTCTCTCTCCCTCTCTCTCACCATGTTGCTCTTTCTCTCACACTCCATCCTCTCTCTGCATTTCTACATCATTCTCTCTTCTCTCTCAATACCCATCACCATTACTCTCTCTCCCTTGCTCTCATCCTCTTTTTCTATATTATGCTCTTTTGCTCTCTTTATTTTTTCTCTCTCTTCACTCTTTCATCTCACTCTTTCTTTCCATTTATTCCCTGCTCTTTTTCCCTCTCTATTACTTACATCCCTACTGCTGTCTCTTTCTCTCTTTTCTCTCCCTGCCTCCTTCCTCCCTTACTTCAACCCTCTATCCCTCTCTTTACCCATCTCCCTTTCTGTCTCCCTTTCTCTTACTCTCTCTCTTTCCCTAGCCATTTCTATATTTTCCCTATCTCTTTATGTCTCACTCACTCTCTCTTACCTCAGACTTTCTTCACTTTATATTTCCTTTTCACTCTCTGTCACTCTCTCCACAGCTCTTTCCTCCTTTGCTCCCTTCCTCTCTCTTTTTCACCGTTTGTTCTCTCTTTCACATTTATTTCAGACATTCCTCCATCCTTTTCTCTTATGTTTCCCTATAACTATCTCTTCCTCATATACACACACAATCACTCATACTCAATCTCTCTCGCCCAATCCCTCACACGGACTCTCTAGTTCCCGCTCTCCAACTTTTTCCCTCTCAATCCCTCTCTCCTCTCTCTCATTGTTTCTCACATTCACTTACCCTTCTCTCCCTCCCTCCCCTCTGTCTATTCTATCACTAACTCCCATTTCCTTATTCATGTTCTCAGTCTATCCCTCTCTATCTATATATCTCTCTTGATCCCTCCCTCTCTCCTTCCTTCCTTTTAATGCTCTCTGTCTCACTCTTCTCTTCCTCCCTCCCTAGCTCATAGTCTCTCTCACTTTGCACCCTTCTGATATGTTTTTTTTCTCTTGTCGCTCTCACTCTCTCCCTCTATAATTCTTACTTTCTCATTCAAGCCCTTTCTATATCTCCCCTTTATAGCCCACTCTTCTCTCTCCATCTCACACACTCATACACTCTCTCACTCTCTCTCTCTCTCTCTCAATCTTTCTCCCTCTCACCTTTTTTAGGTCCATGCCCTATTCTCTATCTCACTCTCTCTTACAATTACATTCTTTCTAGCTCACTCTCTTCTATCTCTCCCTTGCTCAAACTTTCTCGCTTCACTGTCTATCCTTTTCTCTATTTTTTCTCTTTCTCTCTCTCTTTTTTTCACACTTTGTTGCCTTTTTATATCTTATACTCTCCTTTACACTTTGCTTTGTTGTTTTCTTTTCAGTTCTTCCTCTTATTCTTTCTCTCATTCTATCCTCCACTCTCTCTCCCCCACTCTCTTGCTTCCATCACTCGCTCTCTCTTTCTCTCTCTTCTCTCCCTCCCTCCCTCCCTCTCCCTCGCTATCTCCCTTTCTATTTCCCTCTCTCTTGCTCCCTCTCCCTCACTATTCTTCCGATCTTGCCCTCTCTTTACTGATGATTCTCTGATCTAACTAAATCTTTCCACAACCTCACTTATCATTCTCTCTCCCATTCACTCTCTCTTTAAACCTTCTTACTTCTTCATTTTGTCTGTCTTTCTCTCTCACTACCACCATCTGTCTATCTTTCTATTCTATCTCTCTTTATCTCTCTCTTGTTTCTCTTCTTTCTCTCACATTTGACCCTGGCATTATCCCTCACCACTTCTCTCTCTTGCTCTTCTTCCCTCTTTCAATCCCTTAATCCCTCTATCACACTCGTCTGTCTCTTTCTTGCTCTCCCTCTCACTCGCTCAACCTCTCCCTCTCTCACTCCCTCTATTCCCTTACCATCTCTATTCTCTATTTGACTTTCACACCCTCTCCCTGTTTAGTTTCACTCTCATTCTTACTCCCTCTCTCCCTCACTCTTTCTCACTCTAGATGTTAACTCTCTCACTCGCACTCTAACTTATGTTTCCCCCTTTCCTCTCACCACTTAATTTTTCTCTCCCTCTCCTCTGTCTCTTGCTTTCTTCCTTCCCTCCCTCTATCTCCATCTCTCTTTCTCTCTCTCAGACATACTATCACTCTCCCCCTCTCACATTCTTCTAGTTTATTCCTACTCTCTCTCTCAACATCACATTCTCTACCCCCTTCTCTCCCTCTCGCTCACTCTCTCTATATCTTCCCTCACTCCTCTCTAACTCTAACTTCCTGTCTCACTCCCACTCTTCATTTCCTCTCACTCCCCCCTTTTTCTCCCTCTTTCTTACTCTCTCTCCCTCTCGTTCTTTTCTCTCTTCAAGAAATCACTTTTCTTTCTCTTTTACTCTCTCCTTCTCACTTTCTCTCTCACACACTCTCTCTTGCTCTCTTTTATCACTCCCTCCCATCTTTTTACTCGCTCTTTCACACCAACTATCGACCAGTCTCTTCCTCCCTCCCTCTCTCTTCTCCCACCTTCTATCTCTCTATCTCCCTTCCCCCTCCATCCATCTTTCCCTCTCTCCCACTTTCGTTATCTTCTTTCATTCTTTCTTCTCTTTCTACTTCTCTCACTCTCTCTACCTCTCTCACTCACTCCCTCCCTATCTCTATTTTTCACTCTTTAATCGTCATAGTTCTTGCTCTCACTTCTATAACCCTTTTTTCCATTACACTCACTCACACACAAATACTCCCTCTTTCGTTCTCTCTCTCTCAAATGCACTCTCATTGTCTTTTTTGCTCTCCTTCCTTACTCTTTCTTCGTTCTCCCTCTTTTTTGCTCCCTTTCTCTATTCTATTTCATTCTAACTTTTACTCCCTCCCTCTCTCTCTTTCTCACTCTCTATTCTCTCATACTCTTTCTTTTGTTGATCACACTTCTCTCTCTCCTCTCACTCTTTCTTCCTCTATCCCCTTCTCTCATGCTCTCTCTCCCTCCTTCCTTCCCCCTGTCTCTTACAAAAGGTCTCTCTCTTTCTTTCCATCTATCCCTCTCATGGAGTTCGCCTCAACCTTTCTTTCTCTCTCTCATTCATTCTCCCCTTCACCCTCCCTCTCTCCCTCTCACTCACATGCTCTGTCTCTGTCTTCCCCCGCTCTATTCCCTCCCTATTTCTCTCTCCCTCCCTCCATCACTCCCTTTCATATAAATCTCTCTCACTCCCTCTCTCTCTCTCACTTTTTATTGTCTCTCTTACTTTGTATTATGCAGGTCTCTCTTCTCTGTCTTTTTCACACCCACTATGCTGACAAACATTCATTCTTGGTCCCGCTCTTGCTTTCGTTCACTCCTTCTCACTTCCTCTCTAATTCCTTAAGTTCTCTTCACACTCCCTTTCTCTCTCCTTCTCTCTATTAAATTTCACTCTCACTCTTACTCCCTCTCTTTCTCACCCTCCTTTCTTTGTCCTTGTCTCTCACTCACTCTCTCTCCCCCTCACTCTGCCTCTCTATATTCATCTTCCTCTTTCTCTCAATTTCTTCCCTCCAAATTTCTCTCAATCACTCTCACGTTGTCACTCCCTCCCTCTCTTCAATTTGGGTCACACCCTTCTTTTCTTATATCTTTCTCACTCTTTATTATCTCTCTATCACCTACTCTCTGTACTGCTACTCCATCTTCTCTCACTATTTCTCTCAGTTCATCCTCCCACTCTCCCTCCTCTATCCCCCTCCCTCCCTCCCTCACTCACACTTTCCTCTTTCTCTCCCCTCTCTCTCCCTCGCTCCCTTTACAACTCCTCTCACACTCTTTATTATCCATTCTTTTGCTCTCCCTCTCTCCCCTTCTCGCTCACTTTCTCTTGCTCTATCTTCTAGAACTCTCTATTTCTCCCACACTCTCTCCCTCTCTTGCTCCCTCTCTCTCTCCTCAATCTTTATCACAACCTCATTCTATCTCTCCATTTCTTTTTTTTGAACACTCATGTCTCTCTCACACTCTCTATTATATCTTTCTCTATTTCTCTCTTTTTTCTCCCTCTCTATTTCTCTCTATTTCTCTCTATATCTTCATTCACTCTCTTTCTCTCACTCTGTCTTGCTCTCCCTCACTTCCACTCTCTTCCTCACTCCCTTGTTTGCTCTCTCACTTTCTCTCTCTCTGTCCCCACCTTCTCTCACTCTCTCTCTTTTTCCTTCCTCCTCTCTCTTTCTCCCTCCCTCCCTCCCTCCCTCCTTCCCTCCCACCTATCTCTCTTCTCAACTATTCTTTTCTCTCTCTCACTCTCTCTCCCCACTCTTTATTTATTTCTTGCTCCATCTCACTCATTCTCTTTTTTATTCACTTTCTCTCGTTCTTTCATATGTCACTCACACTTTCTCAACATCTCTCTCCCTCACTCCCTTCTTCCCTCTCTCTTCCCATCTATCTCACCCTCTCCATCTCTCTCCATGTCATTCTTTCTAGTTCCTTCTCTCACTATCTCTTGTTCTCTTTCGCTCTCTTCTCACACTCTAACTTCTATTGTTCTCTCTTTAATGCCTTCTAACTATTTTTCTCTCATTTCTCTCCCCTCCTTTTATCTCTTTTATATCTCTCTCGCTCTTAATATATCTCTCTTCTTTATCTCCCTAACTCTTCTTTCCCTTTGTATCCTTCACTTCTTCACAACCTCCCTCCCCATTTCTTACGCTCCCTCCCTCTATTTCTCACTCTCTCATTTGCTTTCCCTGTCTCTCTTTTTTTCTTTCTCTTTCTCCTTCCTTCGCTCTTCTGATTTTACTATTGCTCTCTCTTTCTTCCTTCCTATCTTTCTCTTCAGTTTCGCTCACTTTTACTACTCTCTCCCTCTCTTTCTCAATCTCTCTTGCTCGCTGATATTCCCTCTTCTATTACGACATATTCCTTCTTTGTTCTCACTCTTTCTCCTCCTCTATCCCCCACACACACTCTCTCTTACATCCCATGCTCCCTCTTTCTTCCAATCACTTACCCTCCTTCCCTTCCTCCCTTTCTCCCTCCCTCCCTCTCATCCCCTCCTTCTCCCACTTCACTTGCTCACTCTATCTCCCTCCCTCATTATCTTATTCTCTCTCCCTCTTTTCTCCTATCAATCTCTCTTTCTCTATCTTCCTTCATGCTCTCTTCTCTCTCTATTTCTCTCTCCATCTCTCTTCCTCTCTTATTCCCTCTCACTTCAATTTCTCTCACTCCCTCCTCTCTCTATTTTGACCATTTATTCTCTATTGTTCTTGCTCTATCTCCTTTGTTCCCTCTTTTATTACTCTCACTCACACACACTCGCTCTCTCTTTCTCTCCTAATCCTTTGCTCTTTCTCTCCCAGTCCTTCTCTCACACATTCTCTCTTAGTCCCTCTTTTCATCTCTATATCACTCTCACTCTTAACGTGTTCCTCTATCCTTCTCATTCTCTATCCTTTCTCTCTCTCCTAATCTGTCTTTTATTTTTGTCTCTTCACTCTCATTCCTTTCACACTTCCTCTCCATATATCCCCAACTCTTTCTCTCCCTTTCTCACTTTTCTATTTCCCCCTCTATGTCTCCTTTCTCTCTTCCCTCTCTCTTTTACACTCTCTCACTCTCTCCCTCAACATTTGCATACCCCTCCTTCTCTCTCTCAATCTCTCTCTCTCGATCTATCTCACCCGTTCTCTTGTTTTCCATTCCTCTGTCCCTCTCCCAAACCCTTTCTTGTCTTACTCTTACTTTTCCTACCCACCTTCCCATCTCGCTCATTACCTCTTATTCATTCTCTTCCTCCTCTTTTCTCTCACTATCTTTTTCTCTCCATTTTTAACTCTCTCTCGCCGACTCTTCCTCTTGCTACTTTTCTCACTTTTTTCTCTTTCTCCCTCTCTCTCTATCACTTGATCTCTCTTTCCTGCTCTCACCAAGTTTATATTTTGTTGCTCTTCTCTCCCTATCTCTCAGACTTGTGCTCTATCTACCCCCGTTATTTCTCCCACCCACCCCCTCTCTCTCCATGCCTCCCTCCCACTCTATCCCCAACATCTCTCCAAGTACTTCCCTTTTTTTCCCTATCTCTCCCTTTCTATCTTTCACTCCATTATTTCCTACATCCCTTTCTCTCAACCTCATATCTTCTCTTACTTTCTCCCTCTCAATCTCTTGAGCTCCCTTTCTTGCTCTTCCCCACTCTCTCTTTCCTCCATTTTTTATTACTATTTTTCTCTATCTCCTTTTTTTCTTGCACTTATCTCTCTATCTTGGTCTTTTTTCTCTACCTCTTCCTCATCTCTCTATCTTGGTCTTTTTTCTCTACCTCCTCCTCATCTCTGTCTCACTATTTCTCATATTCTCTTACATTCTCCCTCTTTTTTCCTCCCTCTCTCCCTCTTTCATACCCTCCCTTTCTCTTTCCCACCCCTTTCTTTCACACACAACCTCTATCTCTTCCTCTCTCTTGCTCACTCTTTGACACACACTCTCGCTCTCTCTCCCCTTCTTGTTCCCTCCCTCTCTTTCAAATTCACTCTCTCTCCCTCACTCCCTCTCTCTCCAAACTCTTTTTATCTTGATTCTCTCTCTCCTCTTGCCCTTTCTCTCCTTCCCCCTCCTCCCTCCATCTCTTCTCTCTCTGTACTCACACTTTCTCTCTCTCTCACTCTCTCTCTCGCACTCACTCTCTTTCAATTTTTCTCACATCTTGCTCTCTCCCCTCAAATTCATCTCATTATTTCTTATTTTCCCTCATACATCTCTCTTTCCTCTCCATCCCTCCCATTCAAGAGGAGAGAGTTGTGAGATAGGGAGTGAGGTAGAAAGAGGGAGGGATAGAGAGGAATTAGAGATGTATGAGAGAAAATAAGAAATGATGAGATGGATTTGAGGGGAGAGAGAAAGATGTGAGAAAAATTGAGAGAGAGTGAGTGAGGGAGTGAGAGTGAGAGAGAGAGAAGAGTGAGTAAAGAGAGAGAAGAAAGGGTGATAGATGAAAGAGTAAGAGAGGACAGAGGGAGTGTGAGAGAGAGCAAACAAATGATAAAGAGAGATGAAAAAAGAAATGAGAGAGTGAGCAGGAGGGGAAGTGAAGTAGAAATAGAGAGATAGTGGGAGGGAGTGATAGGGATTGAAGGGAGAGCTAGAGGGTGAAAAGTTGAGAGAATGAGACAAAATAGAAAGAGAAGAGAGACTTAAAGAAGATAAAACAAAAGTTTAGAAGTGAGAGGTAGAGAGAGATATATAGAGAAGGATATAGAGAGAGATAGAGGGGGAAGGGAGATAGAGAGACAAAAGAGGGGAGGGAGAAAGAGGGAGGGAGGAAGAGACTGGGCGATAGTTGGAGAGAAAGAGTGAGTAAAGAGATAGGAGGGAGTGATAAAAGAGAGCAAGAGAGAGTGTGTGAGAGAGTAAAAGAGAAAGAGAAGTGATAAGTCGTAAAGAGAGAAAATAACGAGAGAGGGAGAGAGTGAGAAAGAGGGAGAAAGAAGGGGGAGTGAGAGAGATTGAAGAGCAGTAAGAGAGATTGAAGAGGAGTGAGAGAGAAGAGAGAGTGAGGGAAGATAAAGAGAGAGTGAGCAAGAGGGAGAGAGGGAGTGAGAATGTGATTTTAGAGCAGGAATGAACCAGAAGAATGTGAGAGAGGGAGAGTCATAGTGTGTCAAAGAGAGTGATAGAGAGAGAGAGAGGGAAGGAAGCAAAAGATAGCGGAGATAAAGGGAGAGAAAATTTATGAGGTGAAAAAGAAGAGAAAGAAATAAGTTGGAGTGTGTGAGAGAGTGAACATAAAGCCAGAAAGGGTGAGGGAGAGAGGGAGTAAGAATGAGAGTGAAACTGAGTCGAGAGAATGAGGGAGCATGAAAGGGAGAGAGTGTGAGAGACAAATAAAGAGTTGAGACTGTGATGGAATAGAGAGCATGAGAAAGGGAGAGATTAGCGAGCGAGAGAGGGAACAAGAAAATAAGAGACTAGTGTTGGAGAGAGAGGAGGGATTAAGGGATTGAAAGAGGGAAGGAGAGCAAGAGAGGTGTGGTGAGGGATATTACGAGGGTCAAATTTCAGAGACAGAAGAGTCAGTGAGAGAGGAATAAGGAGATATTGAATAGAAAGAGAGAAAGAGAGAGATGGAGTTAGTGAGGGAGAAAGAGAGACAGAAGGAAGAAGTGAGAGGGTTTATGAGAAATTGAATGGGAGAAAAGTGAGAAGAGAAGTTGAGGAAAGTCTGAGTATAATTAGTGAGTGAGGGGTAAAGAGAGTGGAAGAATAGGAGCATGGAGTGAGAGAGGAGCAAGAGAGGTAGATATCGAGGGAGCAGGAGAGAGAAAAGAGAGAGAAAGAGAGAGCGAGGGAGGGAAACAAGAGAGGGGTGAGAGAGAGAGAGGAGGATTGAATGAGTGAAAGAGTAAGAAGAAAGAGTGAAAAGAAAACAACAAAGTAGAGTGTAAAAGAGCATATAAGATATAAAAAGAGAGAGAGGGAGAGAGAAAATGAGAGACGAGGAAAGATAATGAAGAAAGAAAGATGGAGCGAGGGAGAGATAGGAGAGAGTGAGCATAAAAGAACCTGATAGTAAGAGAGAGTTAGATAGAGAGCAGGAAATGGAGCTAAAGAGGGTGAGAGAGAGAAAGATTGAGAGAGAGAGTGTGTGTATGAGTGTGTGAGAAGGAGAGAGAAGAGTGAGCTACAAGGGGAAGATGTAGAGAGGGCACGAGTGAGGAAGTATGAATTATAGAGGGAGAGAGTGAGAGGGAAAAGAGAAAAAAAGATATCAGGAGGGTGCGAAGGGAGGGAGATTGTGAGCTAGGGAGGGAGGGAGAGAAGAGTGAGATAGAGAGCATGAAAATGAATGAGAGAGTGAGGGAGGGATCAATAGAGACATATAGATAGAGAGGGAGAGAGTGAGAACAAGAATAAGGAAACTAGAGTTAGAGATAGAAGAGACATTGAGGGGAGGGAGAGAGAGAAGGTTGAGAGAATGTGAGAAATAATGAGAGAGAGGAGAGAGGGATTGAGAGAGATTAAAGTTGGAGAGCGGGAAAGAGAGAATCTGTGTGAGGGATTGGGAGAGAAATATTGAACAAAGAGAGAGTATGTACGTGTGTACTGAGGAAGAGAGGTGAGAGGGAAACATAAGAGAAAAAGTTAGAAGAATGTTAAAAATAAAAGAGAAAGAAAGAGAGAACAAACTGTGAGAAATAGATAGAAAGGGAGCGAAGGAGGAATTGATACAAAGAAAAAGACAGAAATAGAAAGAAAAGTGAGTGAGAAAAGCTATGTGGAGGGAGAGAGGGAAGGGGAGAAAGAGAATGAGTGAAAGAGAGGCATGAAGAGAGATCAAAAGGGAGACGGAGAGAGTGAGAGCGAGTGAGGGAGAGAATGTGTGAAAATGAGAGGTGAGAGAGAAACATAAAGCTGAAGGAGGAAAGTGAGTGAGAGAGGGAGAGAGTGTGGGGGATTTATGGAGGAAAAGAGTGAAAGGAGAGAGAGAGAGAAAAGAGAGCAAAAAATAGAGATAAGGAGAGAGAAGGAACAAAGAATTAGAAAAGAGAGGGATCGATTAAGAGTGAGTGTTATAGAGATTAAGAGTGCGATTGAAGAGAGTGAGTGAGAGAGAGAGAGAGTAAGATAAAGAGAAAGGGAGTGTGTGTGTGTGATTGAGTGTAATGGAAAAGAGAGTAATCAAAGTGAGTAAATGAATGATTGGAATAAAGAGTGAAAAATAGAGAGGGAGGGAGTGACAGAGACTGAAGAGAGGGAGTGATAGAGGTAGTGAGAGTTAGAAAAGTAGAGAGTGAAGAAAGAGTGAAGGAAGATAGAGCAAGAAATAGTGAGCTAGAGCAAATAAGGGAGGGATAATAGGAGAATGAGTGAGAGATAGCTGAAGGGTGAGAATAAGGAGGGGAGGGAGGGAGAGTGATTGAACGAGAGGGAAGGACGACTGATAGGCGGTAGGGGATAGACGGGGAAGAGTGAGAGGAGAGAGGGAAGAGAGACTAACATAGGACATAGTAATAGTGATCACAAGAGAGAGAATAGAGAGTTAGAAAGAGAGGGAGAGGTAGTAAAGTGAGTGAAATTGAGAGAGAGACGGGGAGCAAGAAAGATGAAAAGGAGCAATGATAAATAAAGAGAGAAAAGAAAGTGAGTCAAGAGAGAAAAAAATGAGAATGGAAGCAACAGAGAAAGAGGAAAGGAAGATAAAAAGTGAGCGAGAGAGAGAAAATTTAATGGGGAGACTAAGAGATATTTTCAGAGGGGGAAAGAATATATATCTATATATATACATATAACTTATGAGATAGGTCTAGAGAGGAAGAGGGAGAGAGAGAGTGGGAGGGAGAGTAAGGAGAGAGTGTGGAAGCTGGAGTGAGAGATAGATATGAGAAAGAGAAGAGGAGAGAGCGATGAAAAAAAAGCAAGAAGGAAATGTAGAGCAAGGGACGAGACAAAAGGGAATAAGGAAGGGAAATAAAGAGATTGAGAGAGAAAAAATGTTAGAGAAGTTATGAGGTTGAAAGAAAAGGTGGGAGGACCTCATGGAGAGTAATGGGGATTGAGAGAAAGAGGGAGAATTTGAGAAAGGGAGAGTGTGGCAGAGAGAGGAAGAGAGGGAAAGGGGGTGGGAGAGGGAGAAAGAAATAAAGCTAGAAACAATGAAAAAGAAATGAAAGTGCGAGAGTAAAGAAGAAATAAAAGGGATCTGAGAAATAAGAAAGCGCGAGACAAGTGACAGATGAAGAGCAATAGCGGAAGAGCTAGTGTGAGAGGCATATATAAATAAAGTTAGAGAGAGTGAGAAGAAGAGTAAGGTAAAGGGAGTGAGATATATGGAGAGAAAAGGGAGAGGAAGGAAGGGAGAGGAAGGAAGGGAGTGAAAGAGGGAGGAAGAGAGAGGAAGAATGTGTGAGAGAAGGTGAGGAATAATGAGAGAGAGAAGAGGCAGAGAGTGAAAGACAGAGAGAGCTAGG
>CM040430.1:113793270-113858330 GCA_022702705.1 Papilionanthe hookeriana x Papilionanthe teres | reverse complement strand
GGCATGAGACCATAGGGCTTTTGTAGCCTCTGGTCTTGGGACCAATCTCTTAATTTTCTAAGGCCAGAGGCCATCTCTGTGGCAAGATATTGATTTTTCAAATTTATGTGTCTGTTTTGCCATTTTAATTCCAGTAATTAGCATGTTGCTTAGAAAATTCTAGGAAAATTTAGGGAAGTATCTTATAGCCAGAGGATCATAGGAAAATTATGTCTTGGTTTAATTCCTTAAGAGTAACCATAATTAGCCCAAAAACTTAAAACTGAATTTTAATTAATTAGGACTAACCACACATAAAAATTACTTGAAATCAACTCTCCACTGTCACTTAGGATACAAAGAACCTCACATAAAAGTTTGAAGTCAATTGGAAATTATTTGACCTAATAACTTGATCATTTAAGTCATATGGCCATTTTTAAACTTCAAAAATTCATAAAACCCAAAATACAATTCAAAAATTCACCAAAATGGTTTTGTGGGCTCTCTGATACCAGAGGAGTCTAGGAAAATTAAAATTAGAATTTTCCAAAAATTTTCATTTTAACCTTATTTTTAATATTTTAATAATTAAAAAATCATAAAAATCACAAAAATATTAAAAATCATAAAAATGTTATATTTTACTTTCTAATCACTTAGGAACAAACCAAATATTTTTTCCAAGTCTCTAGGTTAAGAAATTGAATTTTAAAGCCTTAAGACAATTTTTAATATTAAAAAATGGATTTTTCAACCCTTTCACCAAATTAATTCTAATAAATCAAAGAAAAATTAGAAAAATATAAAATTTACTTCTCTGGACTCCTTGAGGTCAGAGGGACTTAAGAAAAATATAAGATCCATTTTCCAACTTTAATTTTATTTTATAATTAATTAACTCTACAAAACTCTAATTAATTATAATAAATAAAATATAATTCAAAAAATCACCAAAATTGGTCCAAATGGTCCTCTAGTTAGTAGGAACGTCCCATAATTTTCTTAAGGATAGGAACCTAACCTTGGTCATGTTGTTGAATTTTCATTGAAAACCCTCATTTTCCCACAAAAATAAATATATAAATTAAATTAAATTCAGAAAAATCACATTTTCTCCTCTAATATCTTAGTTGACATATGAGTGAAGTGACATAAAAATTTTATGTTCATTTGAGCTTAATTTGATGAGTTATGAAATGAACATGCTTAAAAGGACATAAAGGTAATTAAAAAATTTTAAACCTAATTAATATTTAGGTTTAATCTAGGGGAGGGTAAAATATCTAATTTTAAAATTTTCATTAGATGATTGAAACCTAGGGAATTAAGGAGTAGAAACCCATTAATCATCTTGAAAATATTTAAAGTAAATTTTAATTAATTAAACAATTTGAATTTTGGAAGAATAAGTTAAAATTTAGATTATTAAGGTTAGGGATGTGACTTAAGAAGATATCAATTTCTTTAATTTAAAGTCCCTAAATGAATAACTTTAATAATATTCAACTCTTAATCAAACTCAAAAATGATAATTGAAATTAATAATTAAATAATTAAAAGGAAAATAAACCTTAATTAAATTTAAAGCTTAAAACATTAAGTGATTTAATAATCAAATTAAAGCAAATTTAAAACATTAAAATTAATTTGAAATTACTTGAAAACAAATCTAAAATAAATTTGAAATGTTAAAGAAAATTAATCTTAAGACAATTCATATTTAAAAACATAAAAAAAATCAAATCAAACCAATTAAAATTGACCTAAAGTGTTACAATTAAGTCAAATTAAATTTAAATCATTAAAAGTTTAATCAAGTTGAATAATTCAAATACCTCTTTCAACTCAAACAATTTAAAACACTTAAGAGAAAATCAACTTGACTTTGAAACTAAACTAAATCATCCTAAATTATCAATCCAATAATAATCAAAACGGTTAAATTCTTTAATAAACTAATTTGCCCCTAAAGGCTTTCATTATTATATAACTCTTAAATGAAGCATCGAGTGACAAGTCACTTTACTTACAGGATAATCAAATGTCCAAGTTCACTGAGCAAGAAATGAAACTTAACTAAATTCTTGGATGATCAATTCACGTGTACAATGAAGTTCATTTGGACTCAAAATAATCTCAGAAGTATTGAAAAGATGTTTAGGATTTGTCCTAAACACTTCCTCAATATAATGAGATGTTTTAGAAGAACAATTGAACTTAATTGTTCTTTGGTGAAGTAAAATCATCCTTAACAAAACACAAGAACATAGACGTCATAGGAAATGACTAGCAATAGGATTAGAAATTTGGTAAACAACCATAACCTTCCCTTAGCTTTTCCTATGTGCTTTCCTTAAAATATATAAATGCTCTGACATGTGTTTTAAGTGCAGCTTGGAGTGACGGGAAGACCCTCCAGGTACGCTTTTATTTTATTGCAATTTACTTACCTGTATTGCACTTTACTTTTCTTGCATGTTAAACAACAATGTCACCCTGTATGAAAACTGAAACTTTTAGGATAGCCAGAAAACTGAAACCCAAAACTAAATTAAAAGTCACAACAAGATAAAATTCACCGCCTCAACATTTGAAAAGATAAAACAACTCAAAATTTAATCACAAACAAAACAACAAAACCACAATTACAACTAAATTAAAACGTATCGTTGGATGATCGGGAATACCTCGGATGATGTAACCCACTTGTTGCTAACGGGATTTCCACGGTCTAAATGAAAGTGTGGAACTCATTCGATTGAGTTTAGCAAATTCATTTGGACTAAGTGAATCCGATGAAAATAACGGTGCCGGGATGACGGAACCGTGGGACCTTAATCGGTTATGTTTAACCAACTTTAAGATTTGTTTTAATTAAAACATTAAAATATTTAGATTTTAAGATTTCTAAACCAAAACACTTCTCTCATCTCCTGATTTTCACCTTCTAAAACTCAACCTTCTGCAACGACAAGGAACTTGGAGCATAGTGGGCAGCACGACCATCGTCGTCACCAAAACTGGTGTCTACTTTAGCAAAACCTTTCTTAGAATTAAATAACCAAGCCATAGGATTTTGGGGTAGTTTGCTTAGTGCAATATAAATCCTCAACTTTTCGTTAGGCATTTGCATAACCATATTATGCAAATTTAGCCCTAACCGGTCTTAGGATTCCGAGGAAGTCATTCGGTATGACATAAACCCTCACATCTTCGAGGCTATTTGTATGATTATATCATACAAATATAAGTCCTAATTAATTAAAATTGGCAAGATTGAAACATTAAATAAATTCTCAAATTTAAGCCAAACAATAGGATAGTTTGGGAAGTTACCATGATTCTTCTTGGATCCTCAACATCCCCTACTTCTCTTCCTTTGAATTCTCAAAACATCTGTTCCAAATTTGATCTATTCCCAATTGAAATTTTCAAAATCCAATTATTTCAAAAACCTTAAACTTTGAAATTCTTGAGAGCAAAACCACTGATCATTATCGAGAGTTTTCTTAAATGATTCCCGTCATTTAAGATGTAATTAACTATAGGGGCTTGCCCTTATAGGGAACTTTAAGAACTCAGGTAATATAAACCTTGCTTAATTCCTTTATATTAAGCGGGGAACTTATCGGCTTATAAAATTGGTTCGCAGACCAAACGGATGTCACAAATCTTCTAGTTTATTTAATCGAGCCCTATCACCAAGCAGTGTGTCTATTCCTTAGGATAGATATACAGTTTGTGATGCGGTATTTGTTTATATAAACTATTCGGGATGTGAGATTAGTTTGATTTCATATCTTAAAATTTTTTAACTTAAAATTATTTTCAAAATCAAATGCTACTTTCTAAATTATATATATATTTAAATTAAATTTAAAATCTAAAATTTGCCGACAATTTCTATAGGCGACCCCCTTTTCAAAACACATAACCTAAAAATATGCCGACAATTTCTGGCGACTCCGCTGGGGACTAGTTCCTCTCTCCATTTTGATCAGATGGTTTTGCTTTCATAAATCGGTAGTGAGTCCATGCCCCTAGTGGACCAAACTACCATTCTTTCCGTTGGCATACCCCGCTCATTTTTGTCTCGAGCGAGTATAGTCAACTCTTTTTTGGATTCTGGAGCCACTGTTTTAACACCCTTAAACAGAGAGGTTGCAGAATCCTCCCACCTCCCTAAAGAGGCGAGGTAGACCCCCTATAGGTGTGTTAGAATAGGAGCGATCTATTGATGTGATTTCAATGCAAATTTGACCTCCTCTAAATCTCGGACTGGGTCCGATACTTCATTCCTCTTTAGGTTTGACTTGTTGTAAACATGTCAAACTGAAATTCCGCTCTAACAACCTTCCAATAAACTCTAAACAAAATAAAATTTTGTTAAAATTTCAATTCAAAATGAAATTCTCAAAACCCATCGAATACACTATAATAAAACAAAATGCAGAATTTTGAAATAAAAAAATTCACACGAATAAATTTTAAAGATTGTCCGGTTTCTAAGACAAGTGCGTTAACTTGAGTATTACCTCTGAAATTACAAGGCAAAGGACGTCACTGACTTCTAAATATTCTACAAAAGATGATCTACACTTCCACCGAATGACTGTCCCGCAACAAAGCTGCAATCAAAATGAATACGAGATGGATAATGGGTAGTGGGTCCTGACCCTCCCACCACAAAACAGTTAAAAGATACAACAACTTGATGATTGATCATGGGTCCCAACCCTCCCACCACAGCAAAAATAAAAATAATATGCTCAAGGACATTCAAAGTTTTGCAGAAAGACAATCAAGAAGGGGTGAGACACGATGAAATTCAGCATTTTAATAAGAATATAACTTCAGGGGAGAATGAAGTTAGTGCCCTAATAACTGGGTCCTTCACTTTAAGGAATTCAGATTGGGTCCTAAGTGGATTTTGAAATGAAGCAGTGTGCTTGAAATACGAGTAATTGATCCGGGATATCAAGGGTCTTTTAATTTTCTCCCAGGTGACGGGGTTCAGATTTTTGGATGAGTTATAATATCTCAGGATTCATGTTAAGAAACATTTCAGATTTATTAATTAGGGGAGTTTCAATATTCAAAATCTTTAACAGAAATATGTCTTACCAGATACAGTAATTCTCAAAAAACAAAAGGAGTAAAAAAAAAGTGTTCCTGAGGAGAAGCTTGAGGTGAGCACACAATCAAAAATTGGTGTCCCAATTCAGACATTCAAAATCTTTAACATGTGCTCCACCAGATACAGTAATCCTTAATTTAAAAAAAGAGCGAAAAGCTTAAGAAAAAAAAAGGGAAAAAAGAGAAAACAAGAATGCTCCCTTAGAAGAAGCTTGAGGCAAGCATATAATCAAAATTTGGTGTCTTATTCCTCCCCCGATTAATAAAACTTGAAAGGCTACCTTAAGAAGTTTCCTCTGATACTATGCTTTGAAGAGAGTCAATGGATTTTATGTCTTTTGGTCAGTCATTAATTGACTCAGAAATATCTTTGGACAACGAAAAATATTTCTATCACATGAGCGTAAATTTTGAATCTGCTTTAGGCTCAGTAAGAAAGAATTAAATAGAGTGCTCTGTTGTTAGAAATTGATGGGAATTCAACCCGAAGTCATATACTTCAGTGCCCAACAAATACAATTCAAACATCAATTTGAAGAGCGTCAGGGCAACTTCTCAATGACAACTTAGACAATCCTTGCAAATCAGTGTCAAAGAAACGACGATCGTTGCGACAGAGCTACAAAGTTACAACATTTCCAGCTGTGGTGTCTGTATAAGTAACACCTCTTTGTAGGTACTTGAAAAATAATAATAATAATTTCAATAATACCTTGAAGAGTGGGTTATTTTCTAAACGTGGCTTTAGTTATTGGACAATACCTCAAGAAGTACTATGCATCGTTATGTTTCAAAGACAGTCTTGTTCTAAGAAGCACAGATGCTGAACTTGCTTGTAACTGGGTCCAAATCTTAAAATAAAAAAATACAACAAAAGAAAAGTCATAAAACATAAAAGAATACAATAAAATTTCACAACAAATAAACAACAACAAATTTTCCAATGAATGAAATAACAAAAAAATAATGAATTCACCAAAATTAAACAAAATAAAAATGTGTATACAAATCAAAATGAAATTCAAACCAAAGTGAAACAAAATTCAAGTCAAAACCAAAATTTAAATCAAAAGAAAATCAAATTATCAAAAAAAAAATCAAGAAAAGACAAAAAACAAATCAAAAAATCTAAATTCCTCTCCTGACTCGGTAGCAAGTTGAGCTTCATCAGCCTAAGGCTATTCTCAATTCCCTTTCAATTTTATTCGTGTGAGAGAGGATCAGCTGGTTCTATTGACATGAAGCCACGAGGTCTCGTAGGTTCTATTGGCGTGGAGCCACACCCTTTCTCACGGAAACTACTTTTTTTTAATCAGCTCCTCGAGTTGGATGCGAGCCACCCTCGTACCCTCTTTAAACTAATTCTTTCCCACGGGAAATCTGAAATCCAAATTCCAAACTTCAAACTTTTTATGATTCCAACATCCTACGAAACTCAGCAAACCTTCACAGATTTTCACTGAATCTCTTAAATATTTCCTCCCTTCTTGAGTTAAAAAATTTTTGAAGATCAAAACAAAATGAACATAAAACAACATAAAGAAAAAATAAAAGAGAAGAGAAAAGAAAAAAAGATGAAAATAAATGAGAACACTTTTAAGAATCTAAATGTCAAAATGAATTCCAAACTGACACGAACTCTAAATAAACAAAAATGAAATTGAATCACCAAAACAAACGAAACGAACCTAAATCTCGAATTGAATTTCGATCTGAATCCTCCGATTCAAATCTTTCAACTCTCCTTCAAATCAAAATCTGTTTGAAAGTCTTTTGAAATCTGAATCCCCTCCTCGACTTTTTTTGCTAGGTCGAGTCTTTTCAGCTTGATACACTTACCTGCTTCCTTCAATTCTCTTTCTTCTGTGTGTTAGGGGATCGACTAGTTCTATTGACACGGAGCCACGAACTTCGTTCGGTTTGGTTCTGATGGCATGGGACTGGATCCCTCTTCATACAGATACTTTTCAAGGATAGAGCCTAATTTCTAGTTCTTTGTCAGATTTTTCGAGGCTGGAGCCTAACTTCCAATTCTCTTCGAGGCTAGAGCCTAACTTCTAGTCCTCTTTCAAATTTCTGAGGCTGGAGCCTAACTTCCAGTTCTCTTCGAGGCTAGAGCCTAACTTCTAGTTCTCTTTCAAATTTTCGAGGCTAGAGCCTAACTTCTAGTTCTCTATCAGATTTTTGAGGCTGGAGCCTAACTTCCAGTTCTCTGCGAGGCTAGAGCCTAACTTTTAATCCTCTTTCAAATTTCTGAGGCTGGAGCCTAACTTCCAGTTCTCTTTTAGGCTAGAGCCTAACTTCTAGTTCTCATTCAAATTTTCGAGGCTGGAACCTAACTTCCAGTTCTCATCGAGGCTAGAGCCTAACTTCTAGTTCTCTTTCAAATTTCCGAGGCTGGAGCCTAACTTCCAGTTCTCTTCGAGGCTAGAGCCTAACTTCTAGTTCTCATTCAAATTTTCGAGGCTGGAGCCTAAATTGCAGTTCTCTTCGAGGCTAGAGCCTAACTTCTAGTCCTCTTTCAAACTTTCGAGGCTGGAGCCTAACTTTCAGTTCTCTTCCTGAGGCTAGAGCCTAACTTCTAGTTCTCTTTCAAATTTTCAGGGCTGGAGCCTAACATCCAGTTCTCTTCGAGGTTCTCTTTCAAATTTCTGAGGCTGGAGCCTAACTTCCAGTTCTCTTCGAGGCTAGAGCCTAACTTCTAGTTCTCATTCAAATTTTCAAGGCTGGAGCCTAACTTCCAGTTCTCTTCGATGCTAGAGCCTAACTTCTAGTCCTCTTTCAAACTTTCGAGGCTGGAGCCTAACTTCCAGTTCTCTTCGTGATGCTAGAGCCTAACTTCTAGTTCTCTTTCAAATTTTCTAGGCTGGAGCCTAACTTCCAGTTCTCTTCGAGGCTAGAGCCTAACTTCTAGTCCTCTTTCAAATTTCTGAGGCTGGAGCCTAACTTTCAGTTCTCTTCGAGGCTAGAACCTAACTTCTAGTTCTCTTTCAAACTTTCGAGGCTGGAGCCTAACTTCCAGTTCTCTTCGTGAGGCTAGAGCCTAAATTCTAGTTCTCTTTCATACTTGCGAGGCTGGAGCCTAAATTTCCAATTCTCTTTGCAATCCTGAGGTTGGAACCTAGGTTCCAATTCTCATTCCAAATTCTAAATTTCAACGAGATCCACCTTGAAATTAATCATAAATCGAACTTCAATAGGAATCGGAACTCTGATTAAATCAAAACTCAAACTCCAAAGTTAAAACTTGAAATTGAAACTTCAAAAAAAAAAAGAATCTAAAATCAAATCTCCCGAGGTCTTGTGATTTGGAATCCACCTACTTTTCCCCAGCGAGAGTTCTGGAATCTTCAGTCTTGGATATTTACCTGATACTCCCCAGCAGAAATTTTATACGCTTTGTTCTAAGTGTGTCACTTAGACATCTGTGTTGGTTTTGTTGATCTCTTCGGTCAACACCAACACGCGCGGTGTGCTTCGTCAGCACACTACACCTATTGGGGGTCCATTTGTTGACCTCATTTTTTATGAGGTCTGATCTCTCTCCTTAGTACTTAGGATCTAGCCTTAGGATTTACCTTCGACTACCCTAGAGGACTAGAAATGGGACCCACCACTTAGAAATTCAAAACACTTCTTGACTCTCTTCAAACCCCACATGTTTGATTGTAAACCCCCAGGCCACTTGAAGGGTTAAGACCAATATGTGGAGATTTAAAGGATGAGTTCCTTATAGGATTCTTTGGCCTTAGGAGTACCCTAGATGGTCTGCTCTGGTGAGGTCTAGCTTTCACACACCACACTCTCACACTCATTTCAAATCCTAAAACCACTCTTACCTGACTTGACTCCCTGACTCATGTAGGTAACTCATATGGATGGACCTTAACCCCTAAGCCCCTAGCTAAGAGGGTTAGGAACAACATATTGAATGCCTAAAATGAATCCTCTCATGGCTCTTGTGAGCTTAAAATGGCTTCATGGCTCAATCAAATGGTTTCATTTCACTCACACTTAATCAATCTCCATTTTCCCCAAATTTAATTTTTAACCCCCGGGACCCTAAACCCACCAAACCTACCAAATGCCATTGAAATTGCCCAAAAGTTGCAAAATTGCCTAAATTACCCAAAATTCCTCAAAATCAATCCTAAATATTTCCCACCAGTCAAATTGATCATCCATGGCCAAATTTACCAAAATTTTTCAAATACTCCTCAATACCCTCCAAATACCTAAAGTACCCTTTTAACCCAAAAATTCTAAAAATTCAGAAAATTCCCAAAAAATTCTATAAAATCCCAAATATTCCCTATTTCATTTTGTTCAACTACACTATAAGCCAATTTTGTCAATTTTGCCCACTTTTACCAAAACCCCCAATTTGACCTATTTTTAACCTAAGTTGACCCAATGTCCAACCAAACCACTCCAATTGACCTCAATATTGATCCAATTCAATCCTAAACTTCAATTTAATATTCAAAATACCAATTTAAACCAAATCCAAACCCAATTTCATCAACATGTGGATTCAATTTCAATTTGAAGCTTAAAGCCCAATTTTGGCCCATGACCTAAACTTAGCCCAAACCAATCCAACTTAACTCCAATTAGCCCCAATTCTTTTCTAAAACCTTCCCAACATCCCCACAAACAAAACACTAACATGATTTGCCCCAAATTTGAAACCATACTCCACCCAAACGTAACGCAAACCAAAAAAATCCTTATTTTGGCCTAAATCCATTATGAACCCAAATGAGCCCAAATCCCAAAATCAAAGCCCAAGCAAAGTTTAAAACTCTTTGTCACACCCCCATAAACATTTTTAAACATTAATTTTACATCAAACCCAACATTAACCCAACCTTAGCCCAATTTAGCCCAATTTGGCCCATTTTGACCCCATTACTAAAAAGCCCAAATTAAACACATTTCAACTCCAAATGGCATCAAATCTCTTCTAAAATTACTCATGGCACATTCTTAAACCAATTCCAATATTTATTTGACACAACCCCTCACCAATTTTCATCCATCAATTTATTTCAAAAACCTAAGAGCCCACTTCCTTAAACCATTTTAAAAGCCCATCCAAAATGATTTCAAAAAGCCCAAAACTTATTCCAAAGCCCACATGACAATTTCTTCTCATCACCCATTTAATTGAAATCATCCCTAAGTCCTAAATCTCTAATCAAATAAATCCAAATCAAGCCTCATGACAATTTCCCCTAAATTCATCAAAAATCCCAAAATCCATTTCCATGTAAGTGAGCCAAGCCAGGGGAGAGGAGAACAATATCACAAAAATAAAATAAAAATACCCTCTTGCTCAGTGAACAGAGGAGAACAATATGAAAAAAGAATTGGGTTATTTCGTTAAGTATTTTATTTTAAATTAATTATTTACTGATTTCAGTATTTTAATTCTCCATGCATGCACACGATTCACCTTGGCATGAGACCATAGGGCTTTTGTAGCCTCTGGTCTTGGGAACATTCCCGAATTTTCCAAGGCCGGAGAGCCATCTCCAGTGGCAAGATATTGATTTTTCAAATTTATGTGTCTGTTTTGCCATTTTAATTCCAGTAATTAGCATGTTGCTTAGAAAATTCTAGGAAAATTTAGAAAGTATCTTATGACCCGAGGATCATAGGAAAATTATGTCTTGGTTTAATTCCTTAAGAGTAACCCTAATTAGCCCAAAAACATAAAACTGAATTTTAATTAATTAGGACTAACCACACATCAAAATTACTTGAAATCAACTCTCCACTGTCACTTAGGATACAAAGAACCTCACATAAAAATTTGAAGTCAATTGGAAATTATTTGACCTAATAACTGGATCATTTAAGTCATATGGCCATTTTTAAACTTTAAAAATTCATAAAACCCAAAATACAATTCAAAAATTCACCAAAATGGTTTTGTGGGCTCTCTGATACCAGAAGAGTCTAAGAAAATTAAAATTGGAATTTTCCAAAAAATTTCATTTTTAACCTTATTTTTAATATTTTAATAATTAAAAAATCATAAAAATCACAAAAAATATTAAAAATCATAAAAATGTTATATTTTATTTCCTAATCACTTAGGAACAAACCAAATATTTTTTCCAAGTCTCTAGGTTAAGAAATTGAATTTTAAAGCCTTAAGACAATTTTTAATATTAAAAAATGGATTTTCCAACCCTTTCACCAAATTAATTCTAATAAATCAAAGAAAAATCATAAAAATATAAAATTTACTTCTCTGGACTCCTTGAGGTCAAAGGAACTTAAAAAAAATATAAAATCCATTTTCCAACTTTAATTTTATTTTATAATTAATTAACACTCCAAAACTCAAAATAAATATAATAAATAAAATATAATTCAAAAAATCACCAAAATTGGTCCAAATGGTCCTCTGGTCAGTAGGAACATCCCATAATTTTCCTAAGGATAGGAACCTAACTATGGTCATGTTGTTGAATTTTCATTGAAAACCCTTATTTTCCACAAAAATAAATATATAAATTAAATTAATGTGGATTTCCTTAGACCATTGGACCACACAAGTACAAAATTGGTTTTTTGTTTCATCTTCTTGTTACTGGATGCTACATAGAACTCAATCGCTATTGCTCCGCACCTTTCCGCTACATATAAAAATCTCTTTCAAATATGGATTTTCAATATCTTTCCTTGATTTCAGGATAAGAGATTTTTTTGTTGTGACACCGATACGATGGAATAGAGAAGAAATGCGAGATTCAGGGTTTTCATTTCTAGTATACCATTCTTTAATATTCCCTTTAGGGACAGGGCACTAGCTCGGGAATCTGTTTCCGTTTGGTTTGACCCCTTCAAATATAGACTCTTGAATCTTAGTCATAGGAGAATTCAGGGTTAAAATGGTTATGTTCTTTTCTATAGTACATAGTAAGGACTAATCGAGTCGAACTCATTCACTAGGTCAGTTTGTGGTCCAATAGAAAAAGAAGAATTTGGATCTTACCGGGCATTGAACGAAGAATCGTCCATAGATAACTGAACTACCACATGACCTGGAAATGAGATGAAGTGTTTGGAAATGGTTTCAGTAGTTGAAGAGGAGGTATGACTATAGCTCTTGGTATATTGACAAAAAATTCTTTCTTTTTGGGACTGTTTCATTTTTGTCTTTTTTGTAGGCTGGTCCGGCCTATTCACTACGTGCCTTGTGCTTCTTTCACTTTAGGGGGTAGGTTCACAGGTACAACTTTTGGAACTTCATGCCATGGATTGGCTAGTTCCTATTTTGAAGGTTGGAATTTCTGGTATTATACTTTTTAAAATTTTTCAATCCTTGTAATGAGGAACCAGGTAAGCAATAGTAAGTTATTTTCTTTTAAAAAAGTATTATTGTGCAACAAACTAGATTAGATCTCTATTGGTGCTTTTCCTGGATTTTCAAAATTTGGTCCATAATATTCTCCTCTGTTCAATGAGCAGAGGGGTCTTTTTATTTGATTTTTATGATTTTTGAAAGTTTCTGTATTTAATTCAATCAGAAAATACCCTATTTTACTACTTAACCACGTCGGCGCCAACTCATCCTTGGCAGCTCCGAATGCCGCGCGGCGCGCTTCAATTCGCTGACTCGTCCACGTGGCCTGCCTCGTCTCCGCGGTTCCATTCTACTCAAAATGATTCGAATAACACCGCGCGTTTCCAGGAGTCCACGCGTCGTTCCGCCGATCGCCCCGCGTTCCACGTCCTTGCCACGTCAGCCCGCGTTCTTGCTCCCTCCAGCTGTCCGACTTGATCTCCACCATTCGTTGGATACACGCAAAAGATCGGACGGCTCCTGGTCATCGTCCCAAACTCAACCCTAGCCCGAGAACCGTCCAACTTAAAACGCTAAGATCTCTCTCGATTCTCAACGAAATCGCATGGGGTTTGATCCTACACCTTCATCTAAGTGCGTAGATCAAATCTATACGGCTAAACATGCATGAAATAAACATTTTCTTCATAAAGGTCCAAAACCGAAGCGAAAATGGTGTTTTTGAAGTTATACCTGAGCCCAAGAGGAGAGGCCTCGATTGGGTTTGCTTGAAAGCTTCGCTTGAGCCCTGAGAGCCTCCTCCAAGTGTTGCCTTCCTCTGAGAACAGGTCCAACTATGAGCTTGACGAAAAGGGGCTCGGTTTTGGTCTTGGACTAGGTTAGAGGGCTCGGGTAAGTGGGGTTTTGATTGGGAACAAGGTTTTGAGGGATGGTGAAGCTTTTGGAGTGATTATATTTGAGTTTGGTTGAGGTTAATGTTTGAGGCCGAAAAATGCCATATTTTTGGACTTCAAAGTTAGGGTTTTGCAAGGGGAGGGGATGGCCAGGGATGATGAAATTTTGCTGAGGGAAGGTGTAGGAAAGCTTGGAAATCAATTTGGCAGAGTTTCCCCTTAGATCAGTGTGTCTCCTCATTTTTTGCCATGGGAGGTGGCCATTTTATAGGCCAAGGGATGCTGGCCAATTGGCCAGGCCAATGGGTGAAAAAGGATGCTGAGGTGGTGCTGAGTTGGAGGAATCCAATGTTCAAGGCCCAATAGGAGTGAGCCAAGTAAGGTGGGTGCAAATTTGAGTTTCCAAGCCATGGGGGCTCTCGGTTTTTGGAGTTTTCAGGCCATTAGGGTGGCTGATTAGGGCTGCATAAGGTCAATTCTTGCTGAAGAAGAGCAGAGGTTGGAGATGGTGATATCCGATGTGTTGTGTCAAGTGTCCAAGGGTTTCAATTTGAAATGGAAAGGGGTTTGAGGCCAATTGGGTTTTACCCGGGCAAGACCAACAAAAAGAGGTTTGGGAGGTTTTCCAAGTGGCTGACCAGCTTGGGGAGTGTGATTTAGTCTCCTCATAGGGATTTAGGGTTCCCATTTTGAGTTAAAGCAAGCCATTAAATGAGGCTAAGTGTTCTTGGAAGAAACCCCGTTTTTACCACTTGAGGAAAGTGCGCCTGCGCAAAGGGGTACAAAAATCCGAGCGTTTTATGGGGAGAAGGTTCAGGATTTCATGTTTTTTCGGGCCGTGTTATTGTGGTGTTACCCACGTAGTATTGTGGTAGTATTGGGATTGAACCGCGGGAACGGTGTTATTGGGGGTAGTATTGGGCGTTGTATTATGGTGTTATTGGCTTAAGAACCGCGGCGCGGTAGAAACGCGGTAGTATTGGTGTTATCCTAGGTGATTAATCGGGCATATGGTGTTATTTGGCGATTAAATCGATGGAACGTGGTGTTATTTGACGCGGCGGAGCGGGCGGTGTTATCGCAGGGGGTTTTATGGTAGTATAATGGTAGTATCACGGGCTTTTTGGACTGTTTGCGGCGCGGTGCGGAGGGCTACGCAGCGGCGGTGGTATTGCGGTTGAATTTGGGTTGTATTGGCGCGCGGACGCGGGTTTGCGGCGGTGTTATTGGGGGTTTTGGCGCGGGGTTATTAGAGAGAAAGCAGAAGTGGTGTTATGGTGGTAGTATAGGGGTTTATTATGGTGTTATTGAAGGGTTTGTTGTGGAGTTATTGAGGAGTTTTGTCGCGGTTCAGTGCGTAGTGTTATTGGTGAGTTCCCGTGGTATTCAAATAGTGTTATTGGGGTTGTATCTAGCCCAAATCAAACCCGAACCTAGTCTAAGCCCTCTTTCCACTTTAATTTAACTTATGGACACATGACACAATGCAATTGGTGGGTTGGTGAATTTTTTAGGTTTATCTTTTGATCATTTCATTTTATTTTCACTTTCTTTGTTGTTTTGTTTTGTTTATTTTACTCTTTTTTTATTCTATTTTCTTTATTCTGTTCATATCGTTCTTCGTTCGTCAAAAATTTTTTGAGATTGAGATAAACTCAAACCCATGGCATTTGTAGTCAATCGCGCAGATTTGCATACACGGCAACTGAAAGTAAGGACAACGTAACCATTCCCAATTAGCCGCTGAAAACATATCATGTAGTTAAATATGTAGGAATCTAACAAAACATCCCCTCAAAACATTTCCTCAAAAACATGTACACAAGATCCATACACATCCACATACATATCTCTCCACCATAACCCCAAATGGATGCTGCCCTGAATCTATATGTCAGATATCGGTACGTCTGCTATCTTCCTCCATATCCATCTGGTAAACTGTGTAGAGACTAACCTCACCTTCCAAGATACCTTCAGAAGTAAGAAAATTTCTAGGTATACTTTAGAGGTGTGCTGTCCCTAAGCAGCTCACAGCTCGAGAGGTTGCAGGCCTTCTAAGTCCGGATCTGGTTTGTATTGAAATGGAACCTTGTCTTCTCCTGAAAGTGATGGAAACCCTCTGGTAAGGAACTGCCGGAATGCAATGCTTTGCTACATCTGCGCTATTTCCTTTCAGCACCAGAACTGAACCTACCGGCAGGGGAATTTCCACTTCCAGTGGGAGGACAGCTTCTGCTCCGAACACTAGTGAATAGGGCGTGGCCTATGTTGGAGTCCGGTAGGTGGTTTGGTATGCCCACAGCACTTCTGGTATCCTCAAGTGCTAATTGAGCTTGGAGTCTAAATAACACACCCTCTTATTTAGGGGGTCGAAGATTTCCGGCTCGGTTTCTGAAGGCAAGACTGGAGGGTAGGAAGCTCTATCGCCTTTTTTTTAATGAAAAGAAGAAAATTGTCGCTCACGATCTCTTAGCATCTCCACCTGTCCCTTTGTTATTGATTTCTTATTGACGAAATGGGTCACCAATTGATAGATTCAGAATTTAGCAATGAGAAAAGAGGAGTGGGTGAAAAGGTTGATCGAATCGAAGGCGGTTCTTTTGACTTCCTAAAAAAAAGCCCTTAGCGCACCTTAGATCCAACCAATGCTTAGTGAGAGAAAGTGAGGTCTCAAGAAAAAAATGAAGTAGATTGTGTCTCACGCATAGAGCATAGATTTTAAGGGTTTCAATACTACAATAGATGCGATTCAGAATAAGCAAAGCTTGCGTCTTGGAATACTACTCTTCTCGCACCGTTTTCCTGTCCAATCGTGTGGAAACCGATCATCTCTCATTCGAAAGCCGGCCACGGATTCCAATCCATACCCGCAGTACACCCGTGAAGGAATTGATATCGCTCCTGCAAAGGCAGAAGAATGGAAGGTCGGGGATGGATATGAGAGGAAAGACACAGAGCTGAGTGAGTCCCTTTCAAAATTATCCGAATGAGACACATAAAAAATAGCACAACATGGGTGCCCGTTAATTCTAAGTTGGGGAAATAGAAAGAGAAGAGCCTTGATCAAAGAAGTGGGATAACCCAGTCTAAACAGAAGAAGAATTTTCAAAGGCCGACCCTTGACCCCCTCGGAGTAGTCCGAACGGAGCCGAACCGAGCCCGATCCACTGTCTCAAGAAATTCACGAAACCTTAGCGAGAAAGAAGTCAGGGAATTTTTTCTCATCTGGCCATACCAATCATCACCCACCGTCTTAGTGCAAAGGATCCATACAATCACTAACTCCTCTCTTAGCAGACACGGGAACTTAGAGTCGCTTGGATGTTCTTTCTTTGAGAATGCACGTGGGAGAAGCGAGAGGCCACGCCACGCATACGACCGATCCTCCTATCCCTCCTAGGTCACATAAGCCAGGGCTCTGGATAAGGATCGAAGCTATATTGGATAGGGCTTCCCGGATCGAGTTTCTACCGTCTTTTCAGTCGCCAGAATGGAATCCGAAGGCCTTGTCATACGCCGAGCCAGGTGAATCATCCACATCGGTAGCCAGGCTAGATCAAGATACTCTCCGGGAAAGGCTCAAGGACCAGATCGGTAACGGCTCTGGAACTGGTCAATGTATCCGGGCGCTAGAACACAATCTCTTGAAGGTTATCCGGGACCGGCTCGATCAATATAGAAGAAGTACGGGAATACCAGCCGGCTAAGGGCCATCGGCCAAACCAACCTTGGCGGCTCCAAGCTCCAACTAGATCTTGTGGTAGGCTGCCCTCCGTTGGACCGCTTGGGCAACTCACTCGTGGGGCATGACATCCCACAATTTCTGAGAAAATCTTTGTTTCTTAGAACAAAATCTGATGTGTATTGGATCCACTCTTCTTATAGCATGAACACTGAAGATGATTTTCACTTTGAACCTTATTCTAAACACCCAGGAGAACCTTTCTTAAGACAACCAAGCCCTCTCGAAGAAGTTCTACGATAGAAGCTTTCAATGTACACCCGAGGACAAATCTTTCACTCACTGAGAAGTGAAAACCTATGACTATATCGTCACCGAAGACGGATGCGACGGGAAGAAGTGGCATTGAGAAGTGTTGCTGACTTGACATTGAGGTTTCGACATAACAAAGCTTGCACTGTCTTTTCGCACTTAGGCGCACTGCGTGCCATTAGTAATGATTCTACTACGGTGCCGCAAATTTTCAAGCTAATCCTAAGTAATCATTGTTGTTCATTGGATTCTGAAGGAACTACTTCGTTAGGATTGGGGAATTGCTGTGATTCTTCCTGAATAGACTGGATTCTCCCGTCGAGAGTGACTTTGAAAGTCTGACCTAAACTCTTTCGACTGAATATGAGAAAGCCTATAAAACAACGAGTTACTATCATTTCTTCATTATATATTGAGATCTTCTTCAGACTTGATGCACAAATAGATGGAATAGCAGCAAATTGCATCTTTCTATCCAGCATCTTCGTTGAACTCAATCTCATTGGGAAAGGTTATCTGTATCTATCTTTCAGCAACGGAACGGGATCAGTGAAAAAGAAAGAAAAGAATAGAACGAACGGCGCTAGAGAACTGAGTCTTTGGTCACACTCCCTTAGTTATATTTAACCTTGAATGCAATTGATAAATTTGACAGCAAGAGTTCCTCGGACTCAAAAAGTCAGAATGAAAATGGCTGATCCAATAGCAGATTCCGCAGCTACCACTGTTGGAACTAATAAAGAAAATGATTGACCCATCATATCATCCAAAGAAACGGAAAAGACCAAAAGTTCGAATTGACGACTAAGAACATTGATTCAATTGACATTGACATAATAGGAAGATTTCGTCTATTAAGAAGGATTCCCCGAATACCTAAAATAGAGATGATCATAGAAAATGTGAAATATTTGAGAAGATCCATTTCAGAAATGTGGGTGGAATGTCAGAAAATTTCCAATTATGTGAGGCTGAGAAAGAAGGACTGCGTAAGATAGTCTAGGGAGAGCATTCTCAATCTTCTTATTCAGATATCTCAGAAGATTCTGTTCATGTCATCATCCCCATTTTGTTAAATTTTATTGGTATCTCGACCGGTTTGAGAAGGTCGGTTAGGGCCTCTACATCGGCTTCGGTGGATTCGGACTTCGATTCCACGGCGGGAATTTCATGCGCAGATCCGAGAAAGTTGAAGCTTTCTCTTCCTCTTGTGCAGTCTTTGCCGCAAAAACCCATTACAAAATTTTGAGAGATTTTCTTCATTTCAGGTTTTCCCCTCGAAAAAAGATGCTTCCTTGGCCGTGTGGAACATGGATGAGCATTCTTTCATTCCTACAAGTGATCCGACTGGAAGAAGTGTTATATGAGGACTTCGAGATCAAATAGAGAATGTTCCTTTCAATTACTCGTGAGCCACTAATTTCTCCGAAACAAGAGATCAAAGTTCTTCGTAGCCTTTTTCCCAATAAATCAATAGTCTGACACCATTGGGATACTTCAAAGAAACTGGATTACATAGATGAGACACCGGTGCTAAAACCTTTTCTCAAGATATCTTCCAAACTGTTAGGGTCGTTGCTCCGGATCTTGTTCCCCGGTGCGAAAGCGATTGGTTCCGTAGTTTGAGAATTCCGCTGATCCTAAGTATTCCATCTCCATCATTGCATATCAAAATCAAAAAAGTAAAAAAGAGAAGGCATCACCGGAAGAATTGTGTCAAATAAGTCAATTTATTCGGTTGAGGCATTGCATTTGAACAAATCAGCCTCCGGACGAGAAAAGACTCCTTCCTGTACGAGTAGTCAGTGAAGAACTCTCGAGTTTTTGAGTTCTTGACCAACAGAAAGAAGTTTACGTAGCAAAGAAAGATGCAAAAAGATTCCCTTTCTTAGATCTAGGATCCACTAGAATCTTAAGCGAGAAAGAGAGCTTTGATCGTTCACTGATACTAACGCCTCGACCCGAGTCGCTGTAGGAGACTCCGGAGAGACTCTTCATTGACGTCGTTTGTCAGCCGTGTCAATAAAAAATCACACATGGCGAGGTAGTCACCATTGTGGAAGTGTGTCCAGAATCTCCGCATGTCAGGCCTGGTTCGAAGGCAACTTTCTTCTCTTCGAGTGAGAGGAGAGGTCGTCCGTCCCTCCCCAATCTGGAGGGTTGTGTTCCGCTGGGCCCTCCGACGGTTTCTTGTCGTTTTCCACTACTCAGTGTGGTAGTGGTGGAACATTGAGATCAACCTTCAGAAGACTCCTCATTCAGTGAAGTGGCTCTTGTTAGACAAACTCCTCTTTGTTGCTCCTGAGGAACTCGATAAGAGATTCATTCTATGCGGGAGCCAACAGAGTCTAAAGGACAGCCCATCCAAAGGTCTTGGAGGTTCGCGATTCTCAGAATCAGAAGGCTTCCAAGCCAGGCAAGCATTTCTCTCTTGTTCCCTCCTCGCCGGGAGATGTTCAATTTGGGTATGGGGATGTCTCCAAAAGTAGGGTTCCTCTATCAATTGTCTCTCGAAGGGGGAGACCTCTCGCTACAGATACTGTCAAACAACATCTTGAACATCCGGGAAAGCCAGAGACCGATGCTTGCTTCAAGGTAGAACAACTAGGATGGCAAGACAGGAGGAGGAGATTGATACGATGACCTAAAAAAAAGGATTTGGTAGGGGATGCATCTCTCAAAGGCAACTTTTGAAGTCTTATGTTCCGGAAGGTCGAAGACTTCACAACTCTGTTTGTCTGGCCCTCATCCCATTCTTTGCTCTCAAAGGCGGCAGGTGGCAGCAGAGAAAATCCTTTCCTGGCTGGCAGGAGTGGTCAAACATAAAAGACTGGTTTTTTCATATCTGTGTGTGGTCCAGGTCATGAAAGATCTGGACGGGACAGGAAAAGACATTCCGTCCGGAGAGGCAGGAATCTAGAACCACTGAACTTCACTGGCCTGGGGTTTGGACTTCCGGTTTGAAACACCGAACAACTTCTAGGCAGGTAGCCGTACTTCTTGTTAGATCGAGCACCTACCAACCACAGATTGGGCGTACAAGCCTTTCAACCTATTCATTCACTAGCGCCTTCTGGTGGAAGGACGTGCCATTTGTTCACATCCAGAAGCTCGTAGGGGATCTAATGCGAACCTTGACGGAGATCGCTTCCTCCCTGAAAGCTTCATCTCTCTCTTTCATCGGCGAACAATAAAGCACGGTGGGATGCATTGACACGACTCCACCTATTGAATAGAGAGAGGGCCTCTGACTAACGAGCGATTCTGGCTTGACGTCTCCATGTTGATTTGAATCTATCGAAAAAGGGTAATCCCACAGAATCATCGGGCTTGACTATCAAGTCTTGGTCTTTTCTTCCCGGATGAGATCCTCTTCTCTTTTTGCACGGCTGCGGGCCTCCAAGGAGAAGGAGGCCACAGAGCCAAGGATGGGGTACTCACTACCCTAAACCAGGGGGGCGTGACCCTCAATGGGCGAGCTGCGTTGAGCCATGGTGGATACGGGTGCCACCTTTTTCTTTGTGTCGGATAAGGAGAGGAGAGCGGGAGCTCGGATCGATCCGATCGGCAGGGAGAAGAAGAGGACCTTGGCTTTCACTTTCTTCCCAGCATAAGCGGAAGAAGAGCAGAGAAAGGGTAAATGGGCGGGTCGTGGCTATACCTCGTCCCAACTGTTTTTCCATAATTGACCTAGGAGGTCTGGTTCCCACGGTTTATCCGATCCGTAAGAGAAAGAGGTTCCTGTATCGAACTTTTATGGGTGAAGGGCAGAAGGGAGTTCAGATCAATTCCTTTTCATCCTAGTCACTCACTCGTTGATGGTTGCTCTTGGCATCCCCGTTGAGCAGTCGCCCTTTCACTCGGCACTTCACCTAAGGATCATTCATGAAGATCAGGCGCTGTCAAGCCCTCTACGGGTCTTCATGCTGAAAGTCAAGGAACTCTCGGGACTCAGAATGAAAGATTTTGGTGAAGGTACTGTAATCTCGGTCAAAGAAATGCTTTTTCTTAGCTTTCTTCCACGCTTGGCATTCTAATGGTACCTCACAATGGGGGTGCTGCCCAAGCGGAGCTCACTACAGGTCCATACTGACTGAAATCCTGTGTATACATACGAAATTTATTCAGTTGCTTACTCGACCTAAGCAAGCCAGACCGAACACCCGAAAAATAAGTTCTTTCTCCATCGAACGGAAATGGACGAAGAGCGAGGAGGTCTTCTTCATAGAGAAGAGCCTAGAGAAATTTCACGATAACTGAAGAGGGAATGCGGCTTGACTAGTTTGATAGACTTGGAAGGCTTTCCCAGTTCGCCCTAACGCAGTGTTAGGGTCACTACGAGCTGGACTCGTCGTGAAACTCACTTCTTCTTAGAGAAATGATGTGTGCTAGCCTTCCCTTCCAACCATCGGCGTATCCGCTTCCAGAGCTTATGCTTGATCCAATCCAGTTTGTGAGTCTATTCCCTTTCCTTTGGTTTCTGATCTCTCTGGCCCTCCCAACCATACCTCCCTGACCTTCTAAGGAAGGGGCACGGTGAGTTTTGAGCCAATAATCAAGTAAGCGAGTACCTGTATCCGTCCCTGCTGTCGCAGGTGATGAAGTCGTGGGAGTCAGAAAGGTTGAGTGAATGAAATTTCCTTCAGTGTGAAATCTCTTTCATACAAATCTTATCTTATGCTTGCCCGAGGGGATAGTAACTTATTAGAAAAGCAAGGACGGGACTGAGATAGGAACTGCGAGCAGAAGGCGAGCGAGCTGAAAGCTGTTTGGAGTGAGTGAACGTAATGCGCTGAAGAATCCAAGTCTTATTAACAGAGAATGAGTGAGTGATTCTCGAACTCTTCAACTAACTTGAAGACTAGCGAAGTGACCTTCTCAGTAATGGAAATTTTGGAAAGAGGCTTTCCTATAGCTCGCTGGCTTACCTCAGATCGATCCCTAGCCCCATTAGTAGGACTGCCTTATCATGAAAGAAATTCTCAAAAACCTGAGCATCACTCCAAGGAACATAGAAGAAAAGAAGCAAACTTGGTTGGCACGCTACGGTCTGATGGAACCTAGTGATTGGCTCTGAACTCCTCCTAGCTAGACTGTCAGCACTACGGAGAATGCCATTACTCCAACTCCCACTAGGGCCTCCTCCCCCAATGGCACTCTTCACTAAAGGCGCGAAGCGGAAAAGAGCATTTGATTTGAGAGTCAACCTTCGCCCCAAAAACCCATCTTTCTTGCTCATCTCTAGAGAAACCTCCAACTCCTGCTGATCCCCCGGATTGCCTTGAGCATTGCCATCAGTGTGTTTCTTTTTCGTTTTCTCCTACCTGCAGGAGAATTTATTCTCATTTCTTTACTGCTACGCACCTTATGTATCCAAAGCCTGCTCCTCTGCAGAATCCCAATTTCTTCTGGATGAGTAGTATGCTAATGCATTCTTTCTTTCTGTCTATATGTGCAAAAAATGCAAGGATCTAGCGCCTTTCAGCACTTGTTTTTTTCGAGTTGTGAGGTGTTTGGTAATCGAATTCTAGTCAAAATGAATTGAGTGGAAAGTCTGTGTCTTTTTCGATAGGCTTTGTTTTCAGCCATACAAGCTTCTCTTCTACTCTATGTTCCAAGGTTGCCTGGAGGGAAAAGACAATATGTTTGCAGGAAGGAGTTTGGACTTGGAAATCTGTCACTGATTTTCCCTTGATGCGCTTTCAATTCCAGTTCTGATTCTTTCATTGTACATTGTACGATTACATAGAGAAAAAGAAAATGTTGACCAACGAGACTTTTTTTTCAGACATTCTATCAGATGAAAGAAGACCAGAGGCGCGAAGCGTGCAAGTAATGCGGGTCTTTTTTCGTTAGGGGGAAAGAAAGGGGTGGGCTCTTCCCATCCAAGAGATCGAGTGATTCCCGGAAGGTTTGCCAGAGCGCATTTTTTGTATTGTAGGTATTGGGCTACTCTTTCATAAGGGAATTCTATTCTAGTTCGGTGCGAGGTCAGTCAAGCTACGCTCATTGATGATCCTCTGATAAATCCCGCTAAGCACTCTCGTTCTAGCTTTGCGTTGGATTGCTTTAGATGCTTCCTATCCTTTAGCAGTTTCAGAAAGTTTGAAGTAAGAGTCTTCTCCTGGAGTGGAGGGACATCGGCTTCTCCCCCTTCATGCCAAAATCTTACATGAATCGGCGGCTGAAATGGGACAAAAGAGAAGAAAGAGGAGGCGAATGCCCACTCTACTATCAGGTTTCGAAACAGGATCTAAAGGCGCTAGCTGAGCTCTTCGATTAAGGAGCCGTTAGGCCACTCGACTGAAAGGAGAGGAAAAAGGAATGAAAGTACTAGTGAGCTAACGTGCTAACAGGCCTATAGGTATCCTTTTTTAGTCTGAGACTATGCTATGGCCCTTCTTACGAGTCCTCCTCTTCAAAATGTAATTGCTTGAGAATATTTCTCAGTCAGAAGCACTGGAATGGGATGTCCTGACCCCTACAAAAAAACTGGCACTGGATGAAAAGGCTTAGAAAAGAACAGAAAACAAAAACACTAGCTGGAATGTCACTGCATTGAGATTTCAGAAGAAAACAAACTCACCTAGCGCTTGAACTGTACTGAGACACTTCAACGCTGCGCGCCTTTTTTCTTTCTCTTTCATTTACTAGACTGCTTTTCAGACTTGAAATTCAGTAAAGTGAAAGTCTTCAAAAAAAGAATTCAATATTGGCGACATCACTGCTACTATTCTAGGCTGGATTCCTACTCTAGAGTAAGTTCTCGCTTTTCTTTCAGTTATTGGGATGAGGTCTTTTTCTCAGAGGGTCTTTCTTTTTCTTCATTGAATATGAATTACCCAATAGGTTTTTTTTGACTTCTTCAAAATTCTTCCAGAAAGAGTTTTCCCCTTTCCGCGGTGGGGTTGATTGGACGAAAGATCCCATCCCTATATAATGAGAAAAAACAAAATGACAAAAATCCGAATATGAGAAATATGAGACTTGAGAATCAAAAAATTACGAAACATCAGAGGCACGTAGTGTTTCATTTCATCACGCAGCATCTGAGAAAGACGAGATCGCTAAGGGAGTCTGGATGGTGAATTGAACATCTTTGATCAATTTGACTTCTTTCCGCTATTTCTTTTTTGATCTGGAAAAGGGGGTATATGGCTTTTGTTTCTTGAAATTTCATAAAAAAAAGAAGAGGCACGTAGTGAACAAGATTCACATAGGATCCCCCTAACCTCAAACTCCACTCTAACGTCAGACGAGGAAGCGGCGTCAGAGAAAGTACCGCAAAACTACCTACCATACCTAGCCACTGTTGATGGAAAGACTTCTAGCTGACTGAGCTTCCCATTCATATGACCCTAAACCGGGCACAGTAGGCAAATGATCAGCCTCTTTCTCTCTTCTGCGGAAACAAAAAAATGGAAGGCCCGTGTCACTGACTTTGATCTACTGTGATCTGAGAAAGCTCTTATCCTAACCTAACTTCTCACCATCTTATCTTCCTCGTAAGATTTTCATTTGAGGAAGTGAAATCTCAACAAAGCGTAAGAGAATTTCATATGCTTCAACTCCAACATGACATGTAGCCGATTGCCAACCTCCAAGAAACACATCCAAGTTGTCCTATATCGATTGGGCTGGCCGGGAGAGTAGCTAAATGCCAACCGACCGAGCCTTTATGAAAAAGAAAAAACGAGTGAAGTTCATCTCTTATCTTCTTTCTATTGAAAGGAAGAACATTGGCAGTTCAAGTCCGGGAATTGGCTCTCACTCTCAGCCAGAAAAAAGATCGGTTACACTCATCCGCTGAATGACCCGGTGATCCCCATATGTTCGAACATTCAAGTAGGAAAAGAGAAAATAGGTCAGTAGGGGGAGCCCTCCATTCCAATCAAAAGAAAGTCATTCAAGATCTAGATCTAGAGCTAAAAAGGAGCATTCCCAGCTCACTCTTTTCCTTTTCAGACTAAGAAACTCAGAAAAGATCTCTTTTTCTCTCTTTTTTTTCATTCGAAAAAATCCTCTTTTCTTTCTAGTAGTTCGCTCGTCCTTTCCTTACTCTTCTCTCCGATCGCCAGACGGGTTTGATTTGTTTGGTTTTCTAAGGTAAGGGTAAGTGACTGGGAAAAAAGACGATGACGTCTGACATCAAGTCAAAGTCTTAGTCTCAAAAAAGCATCTGACTGAGTGACAGCGATCTCAATGGGTAGAAGATATGCTTGGGAAACTCCGATAGGCCTAACCGGCCTGCTCTGAGAAAAGAAAAAGAAGAAAGAATATAGGCTCCCACTGATAGCAGTGAGTTCTAGGTCAAGCTTGCGAGTTGAGCTCTGCCTCCTACTCCTATGACTCCTCCTTATCAGATTGATTGATTATTCTCTCGCGGATCTGCTGATCTGATCATAGCATGCGTCAGGAGACATCGGAAAAGGCGCTAGATTCTTCTCTCTTTTTCTGAAAAGGATTCTTTATCGACTGATCTTTTGGAGTTCTTTCTCAAGTCTCATTCCTCTAGATATTTCTCTCAATGTAGTCCCTCCAGCCCCCGATTGGAATCTCCCCTATTTAGAGGCTCTAGTGAAGAAAATTTCAGAAAAGAGAAAAGAAGGATCATCACTCCCACTTATTCTCGACTCCTGCCGCTCGCGAAGCGGAAAAAAATGCAATGGTGCAAAGGCGCTAGAAAAAAATGTCTCTTTTTTCGAGTCCGGTTCGGGCTGAAGAGACTCTGATTTTGAAAGAAAGAATTCTGTCCTTGACCCAGAAGGAAAGTTTTCTGACACAGAGGGACTGCACATTCTTCGGCCTGCTGGTGGAAGTGAGCATCTCCCCGTCACTCTGAAAAGAGATCTCGAGGAGCTTCATTCCATGGGCGCTCAATCATCCTTCTTGAAAAAAATGATGCGCTGCTTTTTGGAATCAGATGGTGACCGGTGTCAAACAAAAGGAAGGTGGGGCAGAGGAATCGACGAAGAATCCAGGAAAGAGCGAAGGAAAAGCGAAGCGTGACGAGAATTCTAGACTCGAGATGTTAGAAGGTGCTAAATCAATGGGTGCCGGAGCAGCTACAATTGCTTCAGCGGGAGCTGCTGTCGGTATTGGAAACGTTTTCAGTTCTTTGATTCATTCCGTGGCGCGAAATCCATCATTGGCTAAACAATCATTTGGTTATGCAATTTTGGGCTTTGCTCTCACCGAAGCTATTGCATCGTTTGCCCCAATGATGGCGTCTCTGATCTCATTCGTCTTCCGATCGCAAAAAGGCGCTAGTCAGTCATATCTACGATCATCCATTTTCTAGTGTTTTGATCAAAGTCAATATCTCTTTGTCTTTATCTGGGGACCTTTGGCTTTTCGTCCTTTTTCTTTGAGTTGTGCCGTGGGTCAGTCATCCATTCGTACGATCTGAGTTATGGAAGGAAACAGGGGAGTTGGCTGATCAAGATGGACAGTAACGATCGCGTAATCTCAATTTCTCGGCCTCGTCATCGAAAGCGGCTTCCAATTGCTCGGAAATTCTCAGCTATATGGGGGACTTGGATGGTGAGCAAAAACAATTAATCAAGAAGTTGGTCAACTTTCGCATGATCGATGGTAAAAGAACGAGAGCTCGTGCTATTGTTTATCAAACTTTTCATCGCCCAGCTCGAACTGAACGCGATGTAATCAAACTGATGGTTGACGCCGTAGATAATATCAAGCCCATATGCGAAGTGGTCAAAGTAGGAGTCGCAGGTACTCTTTATGATGTCCCTGGGATTGTAGCCAGGGATCGTCAACAAACCTTAGCTATTCGTTGGATCCTTGGAGCAGCTTTCAAAAGACGTATAAGCTACAGGATAAGCTTAGAGAAATGTTCATTTGCTGAGATAATGGATGCTTACCGAAAGAGGGGAATTGCACGTCAGAGAAGGGAGAATCTTCATGGACTGGCTTCCACCAATCGAAGTTTCGCGCATTTCAGATGGTGGTAAAGTGATACCACATAAAGAGCTCTTCAGTCATCTTCTGAAGTCAGAAATGTTTGACTAGCGCCTTGATTTTTCTTTTCAATCAAAACTCTCGCTTTTCTTCATCTTCATCTAGAAAGAAAGTCGGCCTTCCTCAGACTCCCCCCTTCATTCATTGAGTTGGAGGAATCCACAGGAGGCCCGCCCGTTATGCATTGCATAAAATAACCTTTCTTTCTCTTTTGACTCAGGTCGAATGAATACGAAACTCGATCAAGGCCATGAATGAAGAAGTAGTGGGCCTTTCACCTTCTTTCTAGTGACTCGTGGAGCTGATAAATCCACTTCAAAGGGAGGGAAGCTAGCTGTCATCATCATCCTTTCCGGTAGGAAAAAGAGTCGGACTATGACGTACCAGTCCCTAGTGGTGGTTCAATTTTTTGAATCTGCCAAGTCAAGGTCAACGTACGTAGCATAGCAAACCGATCATCTGCCTCTTTTGCTTGAAATCACTTTTCTCCGCACTACTGTACTGGACCTTATCGAGTTTGTCTTGACTTGCCGAATCTCCACCACTCCTTTCTTGTCCGGCTCTCGAAGAGTTGAGCTGGCTCTTCTCGTGCCTGAGAATGGAAGACGCAGGCATTCTTCGTACCTGGTCCAGCCTCACAACCGGTTGGTCAGACGGAATTGGACAAAGAAAAGAGAGTGCTCGACCGGAACAACGTCAAACCATAGAACACAGCTCCTTTCGGTCGAACCCGCCTCCAAGCTAGCGCCTTACCTTTTTCGTATATAGTCTCAGTGAGAGCTACTGTAGTCTCCCCCGTTGACCTTCTTTTCTAGATAGAATCTTCAATGAGTGGAAAGGACTCCCATACTTTCTCCGCAGTACGAGCCTCATACAGAGCCGCGCCCTTGTGATATGAGAAGAAGAAAAGGCAAGAGTTTGATTCTGAAAGTCAGGAAGAAAAGGGGCCGAGCCGCCCTCTTTTCCGCACCAACCCTGATTGTCAAATCGGGTGTATAGCTCAGTTGGTAGAGCATTGGGCTTTTAACCTAATGGTCGCAGGTTCAAGTCCTGCTATACCCAAAAAAAACCACTCATCGTCAGGATGCATAGTAGCGTTCAAAGAGCACTCCTTGGATTTGAGACTCGCCCCTTTCTCAGAAACAGCTTCACTTGTTGTGTGAGGTCAGGAGTAGTTTCAAACTGGCTCGGTCATCGATAGGATGGCCTTCTCCTTCTTCATTGGATAGTGCACGGGGGAGAGTCAAGTCAAGCACTAGTGAGTTGGGGTGGGACGCACCAAAGCAGGATTTAGGGCAGTAGTTCGGCTTGCACATATATAACAGGGTGACCACGAAAGAAGCAGGCAAATCGCTCTAGGTGAATCGAACCTACCTCGGAAAGAAAACTAGATAGGCTGCTTTCGAAAACTCTTACTGCAGATCGACATCGGAGGCGGCCCAAACCTAGGCTGTGACGCTTCCTGTCGAGTACAATTCAGACTTGAAGTTCGTTGACACAGTAAGAGAAAGACAATTCTCAAGAATGGGACTCAGTCTTGAGCAATTAGATTCTTGAATCTAGCATCAACATGAAAAGAACATTACAAAGCTATATAGGCATTTATCCCATCCATCAACCGAGAAAGACACCTTAACTAGGAGCGCGCTTCTTTCTGAAAAAAGACATTCTGAAATGAGCCCACATAGAAAAGTGGGCTGGTCTGCTCATTCTTTGTGTTCGTACATTTCTTCATTCTTGCAAGACAAAGAACACCTCCACTAGACTAGTGATGGAGGGGATTCGCGCCGGATGGAACAAGGCGCTTTGAACCATAGACTACTTTTGCTGGAATGAAACGCAGCCTCGGAACAGAATTCTGCTGCTTGCTGGGCCCTGATGGTGGAACTGGCATTTTTGGGGGGATGAAAGCGGCCCCCTTTTGCGGCAGAGTGGGCAGCATCGCTTTCCCTCGTGTAGCTATGATGCCATGAAGAAAAAACACAAGAAGAAAAGCGCTAGCCCGATCATTTTTAGGACTTTTTGGGATGGGCCGGCCCGTGCATGTAGGCTTGGTCATTCGGGCCTTGGGCACCTGTGGGCCGATGCGTAGAATTTGGGTGCGTCATTTGACGACTCAGTGCATGGATGTCACGAGTCCATTGGCATAGGCTTAGGCCTCTTTCGTAAGTGAGAAGTTTTTTGCAGGCCTGGAGATGGAAAGTGGAAATATGCCCATTTTTTCATAGTTCAGGTAAGAAAGCCGCTAATAGGCAACAGGACATACGCTACTGGATAAAGTCTGCTAGCCACTAGTCCAGGAAGAAAGGAAATGAAAGAGGATAGTCAAAGATGAAAGAAAAGAAATCCAGATCTTTTCGTGAGCCTAGAGAAAGAGATTGACCGGGGGTCAGATGCATACCGCATACCCGATCCCGCTGCTCTGGACCCTTTCTCCTTTTCCGCTTGCTCTCTTTGCCCGAGAACCAGCTATCCATGCAACCCATTCCCGACTATAGACTATAGAAGGCATGTCCCCCCTCAATCCATCTATTAGACCTATTCTCTTAGGGTCTTAGCTAACGCTACCTAAGGCGCTCTAAGGCAATAGATAAGGTAACGAGAAAACAAACCCTACTTGGGAATCTTCTCTATCGCCTCTCCTTTCAGTCGAGCATAACAGAAGTTCTCCTCTCGCTTTGCTCGAGTACTTCGTTCCTTTCAGTCGAACCGCTACCGCACCTATTCTAGTTTTCACTTTTCTTTATCTAGAAGATAGACCAGTATGATAGAATCTGAAACGGACCTTTTAGGGTTTCTTAGAGTAATAAAGCACTATTCCCAGCCAGTAGGGTATCGAGTTTTGATCCGTTGGTCCCTGCATTTCGAGTTCCTAAGTGCTTTGTTTTGATAGCGAGCCAGACGAGAAAATCTCAAGTCTTTCAAAAGTCAGTTTTCAAGTAGAAGTCTTGAAAATGGGCAAGCAGAAGGCGCTAGGATGGCCAAAGTACAGCAAAGAAAGGTTGGATGATTTTCAAATATTACAGTCTTAACAAAGAGAAGATAACTATCTTGAAAAGAGACTCCTACTACGGATGGGATGGCCTCCTTCGGAGTCAACAAGCTGGTATGATCCTCCTTCGTAAGCTTGTTCAACTACAAAAGGGCCTTCCCAAGTTGGCTCAAACTTGCCGCCTTTACGGCGATGTGCCACGATTGGCCGCCGAAAAACAAGAACAAGGTCTCCAGCTTGAAAGGTTCTAGGCCGGACTAACTTGTCATGCGCTTGGGCCATTCTAGCACGGTAAAGCTCAGAATTTTGTTGAGCCTGAAGTCTGACTTCATCGAGATTCTCAAGTTCTTACAGCCTTAGCTGGGCACTCTCATCCTTAGTGAACTTGTAACTGAGGGCAACGCGCAATGAAGGAAGCTCTATCTCTAGAGGCAAGACAGCTTCGACTCCAAAGGCGAGAGCATAAGGAGTAGACTGCGTTGCAGTACGATAAGTAGTAGTAGTCCGGCAACTTATCATGCCACTCTCGCTTGTTATTAGCGATAAGTTTCTTGATAAGTTGTACCAAAGTCTTGTGAAAAGCCTCCGCTAAGCCAGGATAGTAAATCGTCGAGTACCGCCAATCTATGTGATGTCGGCGAACAAATCTATTGATTTTTGTACTCCGGAAGGCAGTGCCATTGTCGGATATGATCCGGCGAGGATAAACCTCTGACATGGAGGATCAATAGGACCAACTACATCCGTACCCCAGCTCTCAAAAGGCCATGAAACCACCGTTGGATGGAGAGGATTCGGAGGTTGGTGCAAAACGGTTCCATGCCATGAACCTGGCACTGATGACACCTACGAGCGTGATTGACACAGTCTTGAGTCATCGTGGGCCAATAGTACCCGAGGCGCTGAATTTTCAGCTTCATCTACTTGCAAAGCTATCAAGGTGGACTCAGAATGGGATGTCTCCTCATTTGCAGGAGACAGATCCGCAGGAGACAAGATTTGTCGATTCTGGATCAATGTTGACCTCATTTTTGAGGTCATTCTTTTCTCCTTCTAGCCGAGGATCTAGCCTTAGGGTCTTCCTATTTTAGACTATCTTAGAGGACTAGACTGGGACCCACTATGTTTAGAAATTCAAGCCATTTCCTCGCTCCTCGAAGTTTCATATGGACGGTTTTAAATCTTCGACATCCAGTTGGATCGATTAAAAGCCGACATATTGAAACTCTTGTCGAGTTCCTATAGGGATTTGAAAGACATAGGTGGACCCCACTGGCGTGCGATGTTTGACTTTTTGCCACGAGCAATATGTTTGACTATGGTTCTTGCTTAGCGAAGACCGGTCATCGATTTGCTTGTTAGATGGCTCGGTCGAGTCAAAGTAAATTCATTTGTGCCACGTGGCACGAATTTAATTTAAATTGACACGACTATCGGCGAACTTGTCCGAACGGCCCCGGATGACGAAACGGACTCGCGCCATTGCGTCCGGAACGTTGATTTTAGTCGGGAAAGACATATAACTTGATAGGGTTTCGAGTCGACTCGAATCGCGCGTAAATTGACGATTTTTAAATAAAATGATAATATAAATAAATATATATATATATATATTTTTTCTTTTATATGATAAATATACATTAAATACCTTAATCTAATCTCACGACTCACGCACACTATTCACTCTCCCTACTCACGCACGCGTTTTTTTTCTTGCCCTAGCCGGTCGCCTCTCCTGGATCCGGACGCCGACTTCGCCATTCTCTCGAAGCTTCCTAGCCGGTTTCCCGGTCACCTCTTCCCCTCCGACCCCAACCGACATTCTTGCCGGTGATAACCGCCTGGTCAAGTTCTTGTAACGGTTTTTCCCGCTCAAACGAGTCAGGTAACCTTCCTTGTGGCTTGTTTTGGTCGGTTCTCCTGCTAATGGTAGAGTTCTAGTTACCGTCGGTCTTCACCGACGGTAGCTTCGGCAGTGAGTCCTCTTTCCCCGTCGCCTATAAATACCTCTCTTCGCGAGAGAGTAGGGCTGAGATTTCCTTTTCTTAAGTTTGATTTCTCTAAGTGATATTTCTTTTAAGAAGATTTCTGAGATTTTTCTCAAGAGGAATTCGGGGCTAGTGCTTCCTTCTTACGATCCGAGAAATTTTGTTGTTATAGCTTCGAAAGTAAGTCTTTCTCCCCTTTTCCCCTTCTTTAACCGCCAAATATGAAGTTTACTTTCATTTTGAAAGTTCTTTATAATTTCATTTTCGTCGATTGAGGATTAAAGATAGAAATGTAAGTTATGGATTGATGGATTTATAATTTCCTTTTCTGGAGTTTTTTTTAGTTTGATTCAAGATCAATGGAGGTATAAGTTCCACTTCTTGAAGATTGTGGAGATTTTTTTTTATGGAATACGTGAATTTGTTAAGTTCCTCCTGAGCTTAAGTTTATGGAAAATTCAGACTTACATATGTATATATATATACATATACATATGGTGTTTTATCTGACATCACCTCATCTTGGGTAAAATCTCGGGTGCGTAAAATTCTTGTGAAATCTTGCTTCATCCTAGAGCTTCGTCTCATGTTTTTTTTACTTCTGGTTTAATGATTAACTGGGGTAAGGATATTACATTTCTCCTTTCCCTTTTTGTAATCTAGCTATAGCAAATCTCATACCACAGGAATTCTTTTTTTTATAAAACTCCTTGTGAAGTCTAGCTGGAATAAGCTTACGTTGTGTTTTTTTTAATACCGGAACCCGCTGATATAAGCTCTGTCTTCTGACAGTTTTGAGACATATATGTTCTTCAACAAAACTATTCTCCCTATACTTAGCTCATGTAAATCATGTGTATGCAGAAATTGAATGGTGGTGATTAAAGTTTTTTTTTGTCTATTACTTTATGGCATTTTAGCCTTCCTTTATTCTATTTATTACTTGCTCTCAGATTTGAGATGTTTTAGTTCTTCTAAAAGAAGGGAATCCTGGGAGGTTTTCTTTGATATGGTATGTTTGGAATAAATTAAAGTCCAAATTAAAAATAAAAAAATATAATATATGTGCTTGCGGATTAGAGTTGAAGGATTCTTGGTTTCTCTCAAATGATTAACTCTGAGTTCAGTTCTATAAATCCTTCATCTGTTTTCTTGCAGATTGTTCAAACTTGATCCAATATAAATGTTTTGTGAGCTTTTGTCACTTTTATGAAGTTAAAGAAATATCTTATGTCGAATTTAAGTGAATGGACTTTCTTTTAGCTAAATTTGTTCTCGATATCATCTTTCCTTTATCTTGCTTAAGAAAGATCAGTAATCAAGAATTCTGGATATTCTGAGGAATGGCTTTAAGTAATCCTGAAATACACACATGCTGGAACTATGGAACCTTGGATGCTCTGTTTACTTTGGCTTGCCTAAGTTGAATTGCTCGAACTGTATGATTTTGGGACATTTCTTTGGTCCAGTTTATTGAGGCCAAACTTTGAAAGTCCTGGGAATTCCTTTGATTTGATTTGCTGGAACCCAACTTTTTAGATTTGAATATTCGAAGAAGCTTTAGGTAGTTGGGTTTTACTTATGGAAATTGAAATCTTTGCTCACGGTATTATATAAGACATCAGATTTTATGCATTTACTTACCTAGCACATCTACCCCCTCTCTTACATTTATGACAGCCAAATCGTATATATATATAATGTTAAAGAATAGTGGAGCACATGTGAATTTATATGGATTATGTGGCAAGTATATAAAGTTGTTCCCTTATTCGGTTTTCTTTGATGGCTGATACATATGGAATAATGTTTTGATGCTTTATTATTTCCATAGAGGCAAGTGAATTAAAACTTTCAGGAAATTGCTTCTCATTAATAGATTTATTTTAATAAGGGTTTTCAAACATATGTATGTATATATCATTTTTTTTATACTACCGGAAACTTGCTATTTATAAATCCATTAATTACTTTCATTTGAATCATTCAACAGTCATATATTTATACATTCGACACCAAAATTTTCATTGTCACATGTATATGTAATTATATGAAATTAGGTGGTATGTGTGTAAATATTATTTCTCTGAATATCATTGAATGTCTCATTTGAGATATTGATTACAAAAGTGCGGCGAAATTATATTATTGTTTACTCCCCTACTTAAACATACATACATATGGTTTAAAGAGAGATATCTTTGGAAATGTAAATGCGCGAGAACCGAATAAATATGGTATATATGCAAAAATTTCCTAACCTTTTATACGATACAAGTTGTGGTAATATTTTGATTTATACAGAGGTTTCTCAAATTGTTGATAAACATATGAAATTTCGAAGTGGGTGGATAAGTCGGACATGCGGTGTACAGGCAATGATGCACACTCGAATAATCGTGCTTTTATAGCCGAGACAAATAAAAAAATCAATACTCGATATTAGATGCCCATCTCACCTTGAGTTAGGTAGTTCTAATCCCTACTTTTAAAAATCCGTGAACCGATAAACAGATACTACGATGTCAGATATCACACTGATACGATAACAGATACTTTAATAACAAGATACTACACCGCACCCGTACAACAATAAACACCTCGCTTGCACAACAGATACTACATTGCACTTGCACGACAATAAACACTGCACCTATACGATAACAGATGCTACACCAACACATCAAACCACATGTCACACACATAGCACAACACATATCACATTACACACACACTGCATACTATGCACTAGTTATTACACATACACATGCAACATATTAAATATCACACACAAATACCACACATAGCACATCATACACAACACATTCAGTATATCAAACCAAACACGACATATCAAACATATCGCATCAGACACAACACATATAATTATCAAACTTATCATGCACACCCTACACATTAAATATCACACACTGCATACTATACACTAGTTATTGCACATACACATCACATATTAAGTATCACACACACTACACATTACACCTTATGCACTACACATTACCCTACTACACACTATACACTATACACCAGTTAACACACCTTGCACATCACAGAACAGATACTACAACGCATCAGATACTTCACTCTCAAAGAATTCAGATACTACAAACTGGTTCACTCATTAATTAAGTGGTAGGGATTAGGCTAACCTACTCTAGGGTGATTTGCCGGTGACTTGATTTGAGATTGATACAGACTTCAGTACTTCGGGTTGCCTGTGGGATCGAGATAAAAAAGAAGTCTATAGACTGAGCCTATCCTCAAATAGAATTCTTATTCCCCCACTTTGATATTTTATATGTTTATGGCTAAACTTGATTGTATAGTTGCTTGTAGCTATTAGCTTGCTTCCGAGACATCGACGGAGTTGGCGAGTACACATTTATTTATTGTACGGTTCATTTACTTTCTTGCATGCGTTCCTTTACTCTTTGTATATACCTTTACTTGCATTTATACTTTTTCTTTCATGCTTGCCCTAGGATAGGCCATCTAGGGCATGGCTAGTTTATTTTGATTACTTGTTTCTCTTGCATACTCGTACTTGCCCTAGGATAGGCCATCTAGGGCATGGCTAGTTTATTTTGATTCTTGTTTCTCTTGCATACCTGTACTTGCCCTTAGGATAGGCCGTTCGAGGCATGTTTTTTTTCTCTTTTCTCTCCTATCTTTATCCTTTCTCGAGACGAGACGACAGAGGACGAATGGAGGACCTTCGATCGGACTTTCGTAGATTTAAACAACACCTATAGGACGTCGAGGTCGTCGTTTGGTACGACATAAACCCTCACATTATCTTTTAGGACTGAGTATGATCGCATATCGTACGACATAAGTCCTAAGCCGTTTAGGATTCCGAGGTTGTCATTTGGCACGACATAAACCCTCTCATATTTTTGGGTCATTTGCATGTGACATGTAGATATAAATCCCAACACTTCTAAATAACTTACAAGATTGAAATATAAAACATAACTTCACTTTCAAAGATATAAAGCCCAATCATAGGATAGTTGAGATGTCACTGAAGCTCTTTCAGTATCTTCGACATCTCCTACTCTTTATTTTTTTTTGGACTCTGAAAATAACTGTTCCATATTGAACAATTCCCTCCGATTCTCCTACGAGCAATCGTGGAAACCTAAACGTTGAAATTCTTGAAGACGAAGCCCATGATCCTTATCGAGAGTTTTCTTAGGTGACTTCGGTTGCTTAAGATGTAATTAACTATAGGGGCTTGCTTCTATAGGGAATTAGGAACCAGATTAATCTAAACCCCGCCTAATCCGTGCATTAGACGAGGGAATTTGTCAGTTATAAAATACGCAGACCAAAATAGAGTCATAAACTTTTAAGTTTAGATAGTTAAGCCTACTTAACAAGTGGTACGCTCATCTTTTGGGATGATGTGTCACTTGTGGTATCGTGCTCAACTATTCAAACTATTTGATATGAGATCTATCTGGTCTCGTTATTTTCAAAATAAAATAATATATCACCATTTTCAAAATCAAAATAAAATACTTTACATATTACATTAAATTTAAATTTTAAAATTTTATTTTCAAAAAAAATAAATAAGAAAAAAAATTAGCCGACAATTTCTGGCGACTCACGTGGGGACTAATTCTTCTTTCCATTTTGGATCATAAGGATTTGTCTTCATACATCGATAGTGTGCCCATATCCACTAGTGGGCCGGACTATCATTCTTCCGTTGATATACTTTGCTCATTTCTTCCTTGAGCGAGTATTGTCAACTCCTTTTGATCTCGGAGCCACTGTTTGATCATCCTTAAACAGAGAGGTTCCGAATCTTGAAATCTTTAAGGTGGGATGGACCCCCGATAGGTGTGATAGGTTAGGAGCGGTATATCGAAGTGAGTCCGATACGAATTTAATCTTTTATATAAGTCTTTCAATCTCATATTGGATCATATACCTTTTTGTATTTGCTTTGCCTTAATTTTAAAATAAATCAACCAATTAAAACTTTCTATAATTTGTTCGGATAAGACCTGAAAAGGACACCCAGTTAATCTTGATGTTTATTTCCAATGGCGAAATGTCTTCCCCGAAGCCGATCTTTTCCTTCGCTACTCGGAAAGGACATCGTTGTTAGCAAGAACCAATTGCTCGATAAGACAATGATCAAGTTTGGTCGAGGGTTTGACGATGTTGAAATCAAGTTCGCCAATGTTCCGATTGCCGTAGTGAAGTCCGTGGCAAATAAGTCGAGTAGAACTCGTTGTTGAGTTCGATCCGAGGTCCGTTGACGAATTCCCTCCGCCGAAACGAGTACTAGTTGAGAATAACTCTGCCGTTGCCGTGAAGTACTGTTACTAGAACCATCGACAACCCCAAGAATGTTTCTGTCGCTCCGGTTGACTTGGTTGTTCTTACGTCTGCTCGTCGCTTAACATTAGCAAAGGAAAGGGTGTCCCGGTGACCGATGAACCTCGTAATTGAAGAAAGTTTGGCTTTCACTTCGCTACCTTCGTTTTTGAAATTGGGTCCAGCTCTAGGTCCGCAACTTTGACTAGAACACGGAGGAGAAACAGAAACGGGAAAATAACCAAAGTCGAGATTGGAAGGCTGCTAAAGTTACCGTTCTCGTGGAAGTTTTGAGGAGGAAACCGGACTTCTTGAAACCTCACCCCTTCTTAGAGGAAGCGAGGTTTCATCCTTTGTCCGTTGCCCTCGCCGAAGAAGATGCTTCAAGAATTGCTCGTTGCGTTACTCGGTATCACCTCGTTGTAAGAATGAGAAAAGAAGAAACCTGCTCTTTTCTTTGAAATTCGTCGTGTGTTTGAAAGATTGGCTCGAGAGGAGCGTTGTTCGATTCGTCGAGATACCGAAGAAAATTGGGCGTCTCTGTCCCACTGCATATACAAGCCGAAATCTTAAAGGATGATAAACCCGACCATCGACATCATAAGTCTGATCAAAGGAACGAGACGTTGCAGCCCCGTGTTTCTGCTAAATTACGTCTGGGGAAACGTGTAGTTACTTCGGCAGATCCTATCTTTACTTCCCATCAGAAGGTCACAGGACGCCAACCTGCAAAATCTCGCCTTGGACCAAGGATAGTTCCTTCAATTGGATCACAGGAAGTTCTGTTCCGAAAGGAGACTCGAAGGAATGATAAAGGGTTGTCTACTATAGTATCTGGTTCTCAGACTAGGGAGCACACCACTTCTGGATGTGTTAGTGCTTTTAATAAACCATTTGATTTTAAGGCACCAACGCTAAAGAAAATGGTGTGGCAACCTAAGGCTATTGAACCAATACCTGTGGAGAAGCCCAAAGTCGATTACAAGAAGAATGATTCTAGTCCCGAGAGGATAATTGGTACCCCAGAAACTGCTGCAGAAGGGGTTAGTTGTCAGACACCCCATGTTGATTCGACAGATAAAGTAAATTTAATTGAAGTTAAATTAGAAAGATTGAGAGAAGACATTCAAGAGTTGTCTAAGAAAAGGAAAGAAGAATCGAATGACGAGGAAGATTTGACAGATTACATGGATGAAGATTTTGTCGAAATCAATATGGTCGAAACCAGAGCATCTTCAAATATACGAGAAGCCCCGAGATCTACTGAAGGGAATATTATTGAAACATTACGGGGAGTTATTCGAGATAAAGATGAAGTAATTGAACGGTTGGAAAGAAAGATGGAAGAAATGATGGTTGCAATTATGACGTTACAAAGTCGACCTCGGACTCCAATAGTGGTTCTGCCGAGATGAATCGACCGAAATAATCCAGATTCCCGACAATAATAAAGAATCTTCCGATAATAATGAAGGGCAGCCCATGAAAGATTCGTTCCAGCTACCATGCCGAAAAGGATATCAAAAGTTTAATAGAACAACGAAGTGAGAGAAGCCTTGGCACAATCTAAAGGAGGATCGTTAATTCCGAAGGGTAGACCTTATCTCGAAGAATTCGACGCCGTTCAATACCCCAAAGGCTTCGTACCACCTTCGTTTAAAACTTTTGACGGAACAGGAAATCCACGACAACATGTTGCACATTTTCGGGCCAGTTGTTGTAATGCAGGAGGAAATGATGCACTATTGTTCCGACAATTTGTGAGTAGCCTTTCAGGTGTTGCATTTGATTGGTACGCTGAATTACCGAATGGATCGGTCAAGACTTTCGCAGAACTGGAAAATCTTTTCGTTAAACGGTTTGCTGGAGCTCAACACCATATCACCGTTGGTGATCTTGTGGTTGAGAAACAAAAACCGGACGAAACATTGGTGGAATACATTCTGCGATGGAGGAATCTGAGCATGAAGTGCGAACCTCAGCTCCAAGAACAACACGCAATTGAAATTTTGTTGAAGAGTATTCATGGACCGGTAGCATTCCTCCTTAAAGGTTTTACGATCAAGACATTTGAGAAATTGCTCAGTAAAGCTGCAAGTCTACAAGAAGAAGCAAAACAGGCTTGGTTTTATTGAAAAGAGCGAGAAACGAAACCAATGAAAGCTTTTGAGAAGAAATCTGTGATCTGTCGCAACTATTGATAAAGGCAAACAACCGATACGGATAAAGACGAACAACCCCGACAGAGCCATCAATCTTTTCAACGAGTATAATTCACAGTCTTCACAACGAGACCTCCTCCAATGAACGAGAGACCAACTTTGTCTTTAACGAACGATTGAGTAAGGTATATTCCTTCAAAGATGAAGCGATTAGCAAGATGTTTCGGAATTTGGTTAAGAAAGCGGAATTCGAATCGCTCGAACCTAAGAAACCGGAAGAAGTTGATAAGAAGGATCATCCGCTATATTGCCTGTACCACGAATGATCGGACATACTATAGAGAACCGCTTTGTTTTCAAGAATTGGTTGGAGAATAATCTCATGAAAGGGAACATAACGATCCCGAAAGAGTATATGAGAGAACTCGAAAAGGTTCAATCAATACAATCTCGGTTGATCCTATTGTTCCAAATGATCCATATACAACCGATGATGGGTGGAGTACGGTATGGACTAAATCTTCAAAGAAAATATTGAATCAGTTCCAGAATACTTCAACACAAGCTGTAATTCAAGATCCAAAGCCTGTTGAACCGGTGTTATTGGTTGGAGCAGAAGATAAATCTCAAGAGAAGAATGAGCAAGTTATGGAAGATAAAATTGAAAAGTCAGCTCGAGAAAATGAGAGTTGTTGGTCCGAGATTAGTTGTTACGGATTTGGGAGAGAAATCTCTCAAACCGTTGACTTTGTATGATTTCTTCTTTGCTCCACCGAGAGCACGCAATACTATGGAATTTGATTTCGGCTACGTTTTGGTCGTTTCGTTGGTAATGTGGTTGACAATAACCAACCTAACTTTGATACTAATTTCAATCATGATAACAATTCTCAAATCGTACAGAACACTGATATGTGCAATGATGATCCAGAAAGAGATACAGATAATAACAGTTGTTGTATGGAAGATGAAACATTTATTCTAGAGTTTCAAGGATCTCCAATTGCAATAGAGTTAGAATTTTCTGATTCAGAAGGGGTCTTGAAAGAGTCAGCTACTCCAATTCCCGAGGTTACAACTTCTGAATTAATTCCAGATTCGGAAGAGATAACAGAAATAAATTTGAGAAGTGGAAAGATATTACCCCCGAGAGTGGGTCCGAAAGATAAAGGAAAGCAAATAGACGATCCAGCTCCACCAATTGATGAAGTGCTTGTTCAAAAGGAAGATGAAAAGCCAAACAATAAAGTGGATTATAATGTATTAGCACATCTTAGGAAGTTACCGGCGAAGTTGAGTATATACGATGTTCCGATCTTATCAAAGGAGATGAGAGAAGCTCCGGTGAAAGCTTTGCTTGATCCGGACATCCGTTTGGCTCGGCTCGCCGGTGATTCCTTGGATGAGGTTTGTACATTGAGGGAACGGACAAAGATAACTTTTACGGATGATGATTTATTGCTTGGCAACTGCCGATCATAATCGCCCGTCGTATATTTACGTCAACATTGGTAATGCTATGCTATCTAGAGTGTTAGTGGATCCGGGAGCATCCATTAATATAATGAACACCGAGAACACTAGCATACTTGGATATTGATGCAAGACAGTTGACCGCCGATAGAATGATGTTAAGGGGTTTTAACCAGAAAGGAGAAAGAGCTTTGGGATCGATAACTTTACTGTTGAGAATCAGTGAATTGACAACAACTGCAAAATTCCATATCATTGACTCTGAAACATCATTTAATGCTCTTCTGGGTCGACCTTGGATTCACGAAAACAGATTGGTTCCCTCATCACTACATCAATGTATAAAGTACTGCCAGGAAGGACAAGAATATTGTATAAAAGGAGATTTACAGCCGTTTTCTGTTCATGAAATAGGTATTCATGAAGATGCTGCTTACTACACTCCTCCGAAAAAGACTGTTTTATCTCGAGATGTTGTTGCAAATAGAACAGAAAATCCAGAAAGCACACAAAGACAAGTTTATTCAGCGCCAATTCAACAATCTCATATCACCCCTCTACAACGAGAGGGTGAGAGTTTCTCCAGAACTCGCATCCGAGGTCGAGGCCGGGGACGAGGTCAAGAAAGGAACGATAGGGTTGTTGAATCGAGGAATCCGGTTATCAACATTGATTTAGAAGACAGTTCTGAAGATGAAAAAATTAAAAAAGATGCAATGACAATCAACCAAAGAAGACCCCAGTTCCAAATCAGTTTAGAAGATGAAGAAAAGCGTGAACATAGTTCAATGTACGATCGAATCAATCGTTATGTACAATCTATGGCCCTTACCCCAATTTATACTCATAAAATTGAGGGTTTGACGGTCAAAGAAGTACATAGTGCTCGGTGGAAAACCAATAAAGTTTCACCGTGGCTCGCATCTTCTAGTTACGAAACTAATGTAAAACTAGAAAACGATCTTTCTTCGTAATTAATGGAATTGCCCGTTGAATGGTATTCTCATTGTGTTCGGAATCTTGCACGACGTGGTATGGTACCCAAACAATGGTCGAAAGAACAATCGCATTATTTTGAAAAACTTTGGAATAATAACAATCGTACATTCAATTCTAAACAAGGTCTTGGGTTCGGCACGGTAGGACCGATTGATGATGTGGAATTTTGCCTAGTTGTTACCATTGGACAAAATGAAGAATGTTTGGAAACTTTGGACAATTATGAAGATTCCATAATTGATGATGCCCCACCGTAGTTTGAAGAAGGGATTAAATCAACGAGTAGATGAGCCGAAAGAGGTTAACTTAGGGATCGAAGAGGAACCAAGGCCAACCTTCATTAGCTCTCTACTTAATGAAGAAGAAGCTACGTACATTATTAAGTTGTTGATCGAATTTAAAGACCGCTTTGCTTGGAGTTATAATGAGATGCCGGGGTTAGCATCGGATGTGGCGAGTACATAAATCGGGTCTAGATTCTGCAACGAAGTTCCGGTTAAGCGAAGCTCCAAGAAGGATGCGCTTGGATATTGAACAAAAAGTTATAACGGAAGTCAAAAAGCCGATAGATGCCAAATTCGTACGAGAAGAGCAATATCCTACATGGCTTGCCAAGCATAAGTACCGGTTAAGAAAAAGAATGGTCAAATCCGAATTTGTGTAGACTTCGGGGATTTAAATAAGGCATGTCCAAAAGATGAATTTCCACTTCCTATTCCGAGAATCGATGGTTGATATCGCATCATCTCATGCCATTTTCTCTTTTATGGATGGGTCGTCCGGTTATAATCAGATTAAGATGGCTCCAGAAGATGAAAAATTCACAGCTTTCAGAACGCCAATTGGAGTTTTCTGCTATACAGTGATGCCTTTTGGGTTGAAGAATGCAGGAGCAACATATCAACGAGCAATGACCAAAATTTTTGATGATCTCATTCACAATCAAGTGGAATGTTATGTGGATGATTTGGTGATCAAAAGTAAACAGAAAGAAGATCATCTGTACGATTTGAGATTTGTTTTTGAACGGTTACGACAATTCAACCTCAAAATGAACCCTCTGAAGTGCGCATTTGGTGTGACTTCTGGGAAATTTTTAGGGTTTGTTGCTCGTCACCGTGGGATTGAAATTGATCCGAGAGAAAATAAAAGCGATTTTGGAAATGCCACCCCCTAAGAACTTAAAGCAATTACGATCCTTTCAAGGGAAGTTGGCATATCTAAGACGCTTTATTTCTAATTTGTCGGGAAGGTGTCAACCTTTCTCCGCATTGACCAAAAAGATGCCAAGTTTACTTGGGACGATAAATGTCAATATGCATTTGAAAGCATTAAACAATATTTAATGACACCTCCCGTACTAGCTGCCCCGATCCCGTGTAAGCCTTTGATACTTTATACCGCGGCTTTAGACGACTCCCTCGGAGCTCTGCTGGCTCAGGTCAATGATGAGGGTAAAGAGAATGCTCTATATTACTTAAGTCGTCGTCTAATACCAGCGGAGGTAAAGTATCCGCCAATCGAGAAGCATTGTCTGGCTTTAATTTTCGCAGTTCAGAAACTCCGACACTACATGCTCTCTCACAAGGTCAATTTGATTTCAAAGTTTAATCCGCTGCAGTATTTGATAGCTCGACCGACGCTTTCCGGAAGGTTAGCAAGATGGGCCATGATATTATTGCAATTTGACATTACCTTTGTTCCGCTTCGAGCTATAAAGGGACGATTCTAGCGGATTTTCTTGCGGCACATCCGTTACCGACCGACTCTCTTCTTAATGACGATCTACCGGATGAACAAATAATGAATTTGGAAAATTCCAATACTCAACGTTGGGAATTGTATTTTGATGGAGCCTCTTCGACACAAAAGAATAAAGAACTACAAACGATAATACCCGTAAAGCGAGAATTGGATTGATATTCATTACACCGAACGAGGAATGTTGAAGTATGCTTATCATTTAACGGAGCCGTGTACGAACAATGAGGCGGAATATGAAGCTCGATAACGGGATTACAATTAGCGATACTTCGGATATAACCGATATCAACATTTATGGAGATTCACGAGTTAATAATTCAACAAGTTGCTGGCCGATCATGCACTCGAAGTCTGGATTGGAACAAGTATCACCGTTATACAATGAAGTTGTTGGAACAAATACCTAATGTGACACTCGTACGGAATTCCGAGAGGAGAAAACACTCTTGCGGATGCTCTAGCTAAACTTGCTAAAGAATTTGCATGTCTACAAGAAGATTCTATTGAAATAACGAGTACAAGGACTTCAAGTTTTGTCTCAAATTGATACGGATACGTTAAACAAATTAAATGAAGAAGAAACAACGATGGCGATTGCTTGAAAACACGGAAGATCGGCGTCGACCCCTTCATAGAATATTTACGAGTCAGGAAACTACCGGATGATAAGTCGACAGCTCATCGGATAAAGAAAAGAGCACTCGTCATATGCTTTAATTGATAATGTTCTTTATCGAAGATCCTTCGATCAAATGTGGCCGAGATGCTTGAACGACTCGGAAGCTCAAGAAATTGTAAAGGAGGTACATTCGGGACTTTGTGGCGCTCATCGGTCGAGTCCTAAAATGAAAATGAAAATCAAAAGGCTAGGATACTACCGGCTCGCGATGATGACCGACCGTATGAAAATCGCCAAAAGTTGTCATCGATGTCGGATACATGGAGTGGTCTTACACCGACCCCCTAATGTGCTCCACCCGACGGTCGCGTCGTGGCCGTTTGAGTGTCGGGGCACGGATGTAGTGGGTCCTATAGATCCTCCATCTTCAAAAGGACATCGATTTATCTTAGCGGCCACCGATTACTTTTCAAAATGGGCGGAGGCCGTACCGCTCGGAGAAGTGAAAGCGTATCATGTGTTACAATTCTTCAAGAATCGAGTCGTCTATCGTTTTGGTGTACCACGCAGAATAATTTCAGACAATGGGTCCGCTTTCAAGAGTACAAAAATTAATAATTTTGTCAGAAGACATGGAATAGATTGGCGGTACTCTACAATATATTATCCTCGAGCAAACGGGCTGGCCGAGGCTTTTAATAAGACTCTCGTCCAAATTCTAAAGAAAACCTTGAATGAGAATAAGAGAAATTGGCACGAGCAGTTATTAGAAGCCTTATGGGCCTATCGAACAACGTTCGAACTCCAACACGATCTACTCCTTATGCCCTTGTGTACGGGTCCGAAGCCGTTCTTCCTTTAGAAGTGCAACTTCCGTCTCTCGAATTGTCGTTGCCAGTAAAATTACTACTGAAGAAAATGCTAAACTCCGTCTGGAAGAGCTGGAAAATTTGGAAGGGAGACGACTATTAGCACAACAAAATTTGGAATTATATCAAGCTAAAATGGTTCAAGCACATGATAAACTGATCCGCCCCAGAACTTTCAAAGTTGGTGACCTTGTACTTGTTCTTAAGAGACCTATCCTTGCACATCGCAAGATAGGTGGAAAGTTCGAACCAATTTGGGAAGGTCCATTTGTGGTGGAGAAAGTTTACTCTGGAGGAGCATACCAGTTAGTGGACTGTCGAGGGAAAGACCTATGCTCCCTATTAATGGGCGTTACTTGAAGAAATATTATGTGTCGTGATGTTTCAAAAGAGCGAACTTCAGAAATAAAGTCTTGTTCTTAGAAGCACTGACACCTCAATTGTAACTGGGTCCGAACTTAAATTTGAAACAAGATTGTTGAATAAAATTTTCCTTTTCAATCTATAATAAAATTCATATATTCTTAAACATAATCCAATCATCATTCTCGTTCCTTTCACATGAATTTCAATTTTCATAATAAGCCCTATATTTATAAATAAATAAATAAAATATGTATATACACATATATAAATATAAATTAAAACAAATATATTCCAGATTAATACATATTGTTCTTGCTTAGCCCGGCTCGACATACCGACCGTTTTCTCCGTGTTGTGCGGGAAAATGTCGAAGGAAGGCTGATTTTCGTCTTTAAGAATGGACTTGGTTTCGCTCCGAATAAAGAAAAGATTGAAGAGGGAGCGAGTTATAGAATTTGATTTGGATTTTGAACAAGTAAATTTGGAGTATGAAAGCTCGGCTCGACGATTATAGAGCAAGAGGCATTCCGTGGTCGAAGCCCCTATTAACATTTAAAAGCAAAGATCAACGTTCTTCCGAAAGAAGAGGAAAATAAATGAGGTTGAAACAGATTACACAACAACCAATAAGATTAATTCAATGGTGATGACTTCTGAAGGCGAGCTTGTTGGTGCTATCCCTACCAATGATCAGTTGGAAGGTAAGGCAACACTCACCCGCACTCAGAAGAGGAACCGGAATCGACGGATACACAAGATGTTGGAACAAATGAAAGAACAGGGAGAGGATGAGGTTGTTGTGGAAAGGATGACGGTCGTACTGAAAGAAAAGATTCCAAATCAACCTATTGAGGTAATCCCACCAAAGCCGAGAGAAGGTCGTATCGAAACCTACTCTTCAAAAGAAAGATATCGAAAAAAGAATATGGAGGTTGTGCCATACGTCCCACGGTTCGTAGACAGGCCTCGTAGATTGCAAATTATTCCGAACATGAACTAGAAAGATATCAAAGAGTAAGAAAGCGAATTTTGAACATCTTCAAAGACTCCGGGGAAAGTACATCAATATATTGGAAGGCTTAGAATTATACAACGACGTTTTTTCCGAGCGAGAACAAAGAGAAATTGTGGATTGTGTTATTCTCGAGCAACAAATGGGACAAGTCGGACGCCCGAGAAGAAGAACTTACTCGAACCCGGAAAATGGAAACGTGGAAAGGGACGAATTACCATACAATATGGGTGCTCGTTACAATTTCGCTAAAGACAGAGAAGGTAATCCTCCCGGCATAATTCGCCATGATGAAGTTGATCCATTACCATCATTCATAAAACGGATGATCGGACGAATGGTAGCTCGGCGAGTGCTCCCCGCCGATTGCATTCCGAACAGCTGTATTATAAATATATATAAGGAGGGTGACTGTATTCCTCCACATGTTGACCATCATGACTTCAAGAGACCTTTCTGTACCGTCTCGTTCGTCAACGAATGCAATATCATGTTTGGCACAGAAATTCAGATTATTGGAGATGGAGAATTCCAGGGACCTGTTGAAATTCCTTTACCGGTAGGCTCGGTATTAATCTTAAAAGGAAATGGTGCCGATGTGGCGAAGCATTGTATTCCTGGCGTATCGTATGAGAGGATTTCGATCACTCTCAGAAGGATGAATGAAGACAAGATACCGTTCCGTTATAAATCAGATCCAGAAATGGAGAATCTCCGACCATATGAACTATAAGTTGTTTAAAGTCAGCACACCTCTTTATATATAGGAAGGATCTTTCCGGATTCTCCGATGTATGTTGAAGGTGAGGCTAGTCTCTATACGACTTGCTCGTTCAAATACATGATAGACGAGTGGTGGATGTTCGGAATGATACACGGATTTGATTTGACATTCAAAGATATTGCGGAAGAGACATATAGATGTTTACGGATTATTCTTCGTATGATGGCGAGTGATGTTCTTCATGTTTGATATTCGATGTAATAGCATTTCATCCACTATTATATGATATTCAGTTTCAAGCAGATATGATCAGACTCCTTTTGACAATTTAAAAGCAAATCTGGTTGATTGTTTGTCGAAAAAACCAATAAATTTGGTTTATCGCAATTTTGGAAAGGCTAAGGAGCAAGAACGATGTGTAAAATAAGAAATATAATAATCCTTGAAAAAAAATTTATTAATTAAAATATATATATAGATATAAATAAATACCTAATAAAGTATTTTTGGAATAACAAAATCTTAAATAAAATAATGATAATGTGAGTTTTGTTTCATATTCTTGCCAATTCTCATGTATATGCATCTGCATTTCACGAACTTCACCATTCTCACAATTCAATACTACGTCTCTACACAATTCCCACTTTTACGCCACAAGTCATCACATTCCTCCATAATTTTCACAATACATCGTACACCTTCTGAGATCGATACCTAAATTTCGATTCTCATTCCGAGGCTGGTACCCATATTCCAGTTCTCATCTCGGGGTCAGTACCTATATTCGATTCCCACCTTCGAGATCGATACCTAAATTTCGATTCTCATTCCGAGGTCGGTACCCATATTCCAGTTCTCATCTCGGGGTCGATACACTATATTCGATTCCCACCTTCCGAGATCGATACCTAAATTTCGATTCTCATTCCGAGGTCGGTACCCATATTCCAGTTCTCATCTCGGGGTCGATCACTATATTCGATTCCCACCTTCCGAGATCGATACCTAAATTTCGATTCTCATTCCGAGGTCGGTACCCATATTCCAGTTCTCATCTCGGGGGTCGCACTATATTCGATTCCCATTTTTCGAGGTCGGTACCTAAATTCGACTCTCATTTTCCCGAGATCGATACCTATATTTCGATTCTCATTCCGAGGCCAGTACCCATATTCCGGTTCTCATCTCGGGGTCGATACCTATATTCGATTCCCACCTTCTGAGATCGGTACCCATATTCCGATTCTCATTTCGAGACTGATACCGATATTTCAGTTCTCTTCTCTTGAGGTCAGTACCTATATTCTGACTCTCATCCTCCTGAGATCGATACCTAAATTTCGATTCTCACTTCGAGGCTGGTACCCATATTCCAGTTCTCACCTCGGGATCAGTACCCATATTCTGATTCCCATCCAGCATGCATATGATTTATACATAATTATACATATGATTTATACATATCTATACATGTTGTTTATACATGCCTTTTGGATAGGCTTAGCCCTATTCTTTCTCACCATACATTCATACCGTTTGAGATAGGTTTATCCTACTCCCTCCTACCTTTTCAATACATATTTGGATAGGCTTAGTCCTATTCCTTCCCCGTCATATTCTCTCTGATCAAATGCATATTTCTGAATCATTTCCTTGCATACATTTTGGAAATTCAAATTCATATCGTTGAATTGAAGGTACACCCGCTAATCCTCAGCAGGAACGTAACTTCAATTCTAATTCGATCTTTGATTTGTTTCAAGTATGGTTACTTGAACATTCGTTTACGATTGGGTTGATCGTTTCGGTCAACGCCAATAGGCGCGGCGTGCTTGTATAGCACACCACACCTATTGGGGGTCCATTTGTTGACCTCATTTTTGAGGTCATTCTTTTCTCCTTCTAGCCGAGGATCTAGCCTTAGGGTCTTCCTATTTTAGACTATCTTAGAGGACTAGACTGGGACCCACTATGTTTAGAAATTCGAGCCATTTCCTCGCTCCTCGAAGTTTCATATGGACGGTTTTAAATCTTCGACATCCAGGTTGGATCGATTAAAAGCCGACATATTGAAACTCTTGTCGAGTTCCTATAGGGATTTGAAAGACATAGGTGGACCCCACTGCGTGCGATGTTTGACTTTTTGCCACGAGCAATATGTTTGACTATGGTTCTTGCTTAAGCGAAGACCGGTCATCGATTTGCTTGTTAGATGGCTCGGTCGAGTCAAAGTAAATTCATTTGTGCCACGTGGCACGAATTTAATTTAAATTGACACGACTATCGGCGAACTTGTCCGAACGGCCCCGGATGACGAAACGGACTGCGCCATTGCGTCCGGAACGTTGATTTTAGTCGGGAAAGACATATAACTTGATAGGGTTTCGAGTCGACTCGAATCGCGCGTAAATTGACGATTTTTAAATAAAATGATAATATAAATAAATATATATATATATATATATATATTTTCTTTTATATGATAAATATACATTAAATACCTTAATCTAATCTCACGACTCACGCACACTATTCACTCTCCCTACTCACGCACGCGTTTTTTTTCTTGCCCTAGCCGGTCGCCTCTCCTGGATCCGGACGCCGACTTCGCCATTCTCTCGAAGCTTCCTAGCCGGTTTCCCGGTCACCTCTTCCCCTCCGACCCCAACCGACATTCTTGCCGGTGATAACCGCCGGTCAAGTTCTTGTAACGGTTTTTCCCGCTCAAACGAGTCAGGTAACCTTCCTTGTGGCTTGTTTTGGTCGGTTCTCCTGCTAATGGTAGAGTTCTAGTTACCGTCGGTCTTCACCGACGGTAGCTTCGGCAGATGAGTCCTCTTTCCCCGTCGCCTATAAATACCTCTCTTCGCGAGAGAGTAGGGCTGAGATTTCCTTTTCTTAAGTTTGATTTCTCTAAGTGATATTTCTTTTAAGAAGATTTCTGAGATTTTTCTCAAGAGGAATTCGGGGCTAGTGCTTCCTTCTTACGATCTGAGAAATTTTGTTGTTATAGCTTCTGAAAGTAAGTCTTTCTCCCCTTTTCCCCTTCTTTAACCGCCAAATATGAAGTTTACTTTCATTTTGAAAGTTCTTTATAATTTCATTTTCGTCGATTGAGGATTAAAGATAGAAATGTAAGTTATGGATTGATGGATTTATAATTTCCTTTTCTGGAGTTTTTTTTAGTTTGATTCAAGATCAATGGAGGTATAAGTTCCACTTCTTGAAGATTGTGGAGATTTTTTTTTATGGAATACGTGAATTTGTTAAGTTCCTCCTGAGCTTAAGTTTATGGAAAATTCAGACTTACATATGTATATATATATACATATACATATGGTGTTTTATCTGACATCACCTCATCTTGGGTAAAATCTCGGGTGCGTAAAATTCTTGTGAAATCTTGCTTCATCCTAGAGCTTCGTCTCATGTTTTTTTTTACTTCTGGTTTAATGATTAACTGGGGTAAGGATATTACATTTCTCCTTTCCCTTTTTGTAATCTAGCTATAGCAAATCTCATACCACAGGAATTCTTTTTTTATAAAACTCCTTGTGAAGTCTAGCTGGAATAAGCTTACGTTGTGATTTTTTAATACCGGAACCCGCTGATATAAGCTCTGTCTTCTGACAGTTTTGAGACATATATGTTCTTCAACAAAACTATTCTCCCTATACTTAGCTCATGTAAATCATGTGTATGCAGAAATTGAATGGTGGTGATTAAAGTTTTTTTTTTTGTCTATTACTTTATGGCATTTTAGCCTTCCTTTATTCTATTTATTACTTGCTCTCAGATTTGAGATGTTTTAGTTCTTCTAAAAGAAGGGAATCCTGGGAGGTTTTCTTTGATATGGTATGTTTGGAATAAATTAAAGTCCAAATTAAAAATAAAAAAATATAATATATGTGCTTGCGGATTAGAGTTGAAGGATTCTTGGTTTCTCTCAAATGATTAACTCTGAGTTCAGTTCTATAAATCCTTCATCTGTTTTCTTGCAGATTGTTCAAACTTGATCCAATATAAATGTTTTGTGAGCTTTTGTCACTTTTATGAAGTTAAAGAAATATCTTATGTCGAATTTAAGTGAATGGACTTTCTTTTAGCTAAATTTGTTCTCGATATCATCTTTCCTTTATCTTGCTTAAGAAAGATCAGTAATCAAGAATTCTGGATATTCTGAGGAATGGCTTTAAGTAATCCTGAAATACACACATGCTGGAACTATGGAACCTTGGATGCTCTGTTTACTTTGGCTTGCCTAAGTTGAATTGCTCGAACTGTATGATTTTGGGACATTTCTTTGGTCCAGTTTATTGAGGCCAAACTTTGAAAGTCCTGGGAATTCCTTTGATTTGATTTGCTGGAACCCAACTTTTTAGATTTGAATATTCGAAGAAGCTTTAGGTAGTTGGGTTTTACTTATGGAAATTGAAATCTTTGCTCACGGTATTATATAAGACATCAGATTTTATGCATTTACTTACCTAGCACATCTACCCCCTCTCTTACATTTATGACAGCCAAATCGTATATATATATAATGTTAAAGAATAGTGGAGCACATGTGAATTTATATGGATTATGTGGCAAGTATATAAAGTTGTTCCCTTATTCGGTTTTCTTTGATGGCTGATACATATGGAATAATGTTTTGATGCTTTATTATTTCCATAGAGGCAAGTGAATTAAAACTTTCAGGAAATTGCTTCTCATTAATAGATTTATTTTAATAAGGGTTTTCAAACATATGTATGTATATATCATTTTTTTTATACTACCGGAAACTTGCTATTTATAAATCCATTAATTACTTTCATTTGAATCATTCAACAGTCATATATTTATACATTCGACACCAAAATTTTCATTGTCACATGTATATGTAATTATATGAAATTAGGTGGTATGTGTGTAAATATTATTTCTCTGAATATCATTGAATGTCTCATTTGAGATATTGATTACAAAAGTGCGGCGAAATTATATTATTGTTTACTCCCCTACTTAAACATACATACATATGGTTTAAAGAGAGATATCTTTGGAAATGTAAATGCGCGAGAACCGAATAAATATGGTATATATGCAAAAATTTCCTAACCTTTTATACGATACAAGTTGTGGTAATATTTTGATTTATACAGAGGTTTCTCAAATTGTTGATAAACATATGAAATTTCGAAGTGGGTGGATAAGTCGGACATGCGGGGTACAGGCAATGATGCACACTCGAATAATCGTGCTTTTATAGCCGAGACAAATAAAAAAATCAATACTCGATATTAGATGCCCATCTCACCTTGAGTTAGGTAGTTCTAATCCCTACTTTTAAAAATCCGTGAACCGATAAACAGATACTACGATGTCAGATATCACACTGATACGATAACAGATACTTTAATAACAAGATACTACACCGCACCCGTACAACAATAAACACCTCGCTTGCACAACAGATACTACATTGCACTTGCACGACAATAAACACTGCACCTATACGATAACAGATGCTACACCAACACATCAAACCACATGTCACACACATAGCACAACACATATCACATTACACACACACCGCATACTATGCACTAGTTATTACACATACACATGCAACATATTAAATATCACACACAAATACCACACATAGCACATCATACACAACACATTCAGTATATCAAACCAAACACGACATATCAAACATATCGCATCAGACACAACACATATAATTATCAAACTTATCATGCACACCCTACACATTAAATATCACACACTGCATACTATACACTAGTTATTACACATACACATCACATATTAAGTATCACACACACTACACATTACACCTTATGCACTACACATTACCCTACTACACACTATACACTATACACCAGTTAACACACCTTGCACATCACAGAACAGATACTACAACGCATCAGATACTTCACTCTCAAAGAATTCAGATACTACAAACTGGTTCACTCATTAATTAAGTGGTAGGGATTAGACTAACCTACTCTAGGGTGATTTGCCGGTGACTTGATTTGAGATTGATACAGACTTCAGTACTTCGGGTTGCCTGTGGGATCGAGATAAAAAAGAAGTCTATAGACTGAGCCTATCCTCAAATAGAATTCTTATTCCCCCACTTTGATATTTTATATGTTTATGGCTAAACTTGATTGTATAGTTGCTTGTAGCTATTAGCTTGCTTCCGAGACATCGACGGAGTTGGCCAGGTACACATTTATTTATTGTACAGTTCATTTACTTTCTTGCATGCGTTCCTTTACTCTTTGTATATACCTTTACTTGCATTTATACTTTTTCTTTCATGCTTGCCCCTAGGATAGGCCATCTAGGGCATGGCTAGTTTATTTTGATTACTGTTTCTCTTGCATACCTGTACTTGCCCCTAGGATAGGCCATCTAGGGCATGGCTAGTTTATTTTGATTACTGTTTCTCTTGCATACCTGTACTTGCCCTTAGGATAGGCCGTTCGAGGCATGTTTTTTTTTTTTTTTCTCTCCTATCTTTATCCTTTCTCGAGACGAGACGACAGAAGACGAATGGAGGACCTTCGATCGGACTTTCGTAGATTTAAATAACATCTATAGGACGTCGAGGTCGTCGTTTGATACGACATAAACCCTCACACTATCTTTTAGGACTGAGTACGATCGCATATCGTACGACATAAGTCCTAAACTGTTTAGGATTCCGAGGTTGTCATTTGGCACGACATAAACCCTCTCATATTTTTGGGTCATTTGCATGTGACATGTAGATATAAATCCCAACACTTCTAAATAACTTACAAGATTGAAATATAAAACATAACTTCACTTTCAAAGATATAAAGCCCAATCATAGGATAGTTGAGATGTCACTGAAGCTCTTTCAGTATCTTCGACATCTCCTACTCTTTATTTTTTTTTGGACTCTGAAAATAACTGTTCCATATTGAACAATTCCCTCTGATTCTCCTACAAGCAATCGTGGAAACCTAAACGTTGAAATTCTTGAAGACGAAGCCCATGATCCTTATCGAGAGTTTTCTTAGGTGACTTCGGTTGCTTAAGATGTAATTAACTATAGGGGCTTGCTTCTATAGGGAATTAGGAACCCAGATTAATCTAAACCCTGCCTAATCCGTGCATTAGAAGGGGAATTTGTCGGCTATAAAATACGCAGACCAAAATAGAGTCATAAACTTTTAAGTTTAGATAGTTAAGCCTACTAACAAGTGGTACGCTCATCTTTTGGGATGATGTGTCACTTGTGGTATCGTGCTCAACTATTCAAACTATTTGATATGAGATCTATCTGGTCTCGTTATTTTCAAAATAAAACAATATATCACCATTTTCAAAATCAAAATAAAATACTTTACATATTACATTAAATTTAAATTTTAAAATTTTATTTTCAAAAAAAATAAATAAGAAAAAAAATTAGCCGACAATCAACACCGTGATGGGAGAAGAGAACTTGCTTGCCAATTCTTTAGCAATCTTGGCGAGTGCATCTGCCTGACCATTGTTGCGTCGGGGCACTCTCATCAAGATGACCTCAGGAACAGGAATATATCCAAGCAGCTCCATAAAGATTTTATGATATTTCACTAGCTCTGGCTTGAGAACTTTCTAGATTCCAACTACTTGGTTGATAATGAGCTGCGAGTCTCCAAGACTCCGGATTCTTTGAATCGAGATCCTCCTCAGCCTCTTTTGAGACTTCAGGGACTTCGGGAATGCAAGTAATCGCCCTGCACGAGCCAGAGCCTAAGGGCTGTGGAGTTTCCACATATCCCTACTAGTGCCTTGTTGGGGTAAGTCAGTACGCCACAACTGGTCACATAGGCCGGCCTGTTTAGCTGACCACTTTGATGGCAAGAAACCAGTACGCAGATACTTATCTACTAAAGGATAATAGTAAGACGAAACTTGAATATCTTTCATTTCATCATTTGAAGAAGGATTACAACTTTTTTGCCTTCAGTGGGCCTAGAACTGTCAAACAAGATCCCACGCTCAGTGTGCCTCTTTCTTGGGGGCACATAGAACGTTCCCATATCTACCACTGGCCTTGAAGCCGAGGGAGTGAGGTCAGTGACAAAATTTGGGAGGAGAGGCGCTAGACTTTGTTTTTTCACTTTGTTCTGCTGCAGGCTCTGCTCTGACACTCTGCACTGATTCTGCTCAACTTCAGAGGACTCTTCCTATACCTCGTCTGCCCATCCTGCCGCCACGATACGGCGTAGGAGGTACTGACGTCGGCAGTCGGAATTCAGGTGCTACCTTTGGAAGCTGAACCTGGGGCTTACGAGGTCCATCCTCACCCTGTTGGCGGGGAAGGTAATGCTCTGCATCCTCGTACAAGCCGATTTCATACACTGCAAACGGTTGGGTATCACCCTGTATACAGTACTCAACCCCGTCACGCTGATATTTCATACATTGATGAAGCGTTGAGGGAATCATCCTGTACTCATGGATCCACGGCCTACCAATCAATGCATTGTCAGAGGTGTCTGAATCTATGATGTGAAACTTTGCTTCAGTCCTCAGATCACCAAACTGTAGCGGGAGGGTGATAGACCCGAGTTCTCCACCCTGTTCATTGAACCCTCTGAGCATGAGTTTCTAAGAGCTCAGCTTGTCCGTATCAAATGATAGGCGGGCTAAAGTCTTGACATTCATAATGTGAACTGAAGCCCCAGGATCTACCAGGATACGGTTCAATTTTCTTCCCACTTTCAACAATTTGAGTAATTACAATTTTACCCTTTTATAGAAAATATTTTGAATGAGTTTCTACCCTTTTACCATTGACATTTCAATCATTTCAGAGAGTTCATTATCATGATTTAATGTCCCTCCCTTTGGTTTATCCTAAATATTCATTAAGTTAGGGTTAAGATGTAAAATTCCCAAAATGCCCCTAGGGTTTCTACCCCATAACTTCCACATTTTGATTCAAGGGGTCATGAAGGTTCACTGATCTCTTATTCACGGGCCACTTAAGACATCAGAGGAGTCTTCAAATTTTCCTGATTTTTCTTTTTTGTGATTAAGTTAAACCTTAATTATGAATTTCCAATGTTCAATCTATTTCTCACATAATATACAATTCAATGTTATTAAACATAGCTTTTTATAATATAAAACATAATAGTGAAGTTTATATTTTACAATATTTATTTAAATTCCTATTATAAATAAAATATACATTATTTATACATATTATTCGGGTATTGTAGTTTATTTATTTTATCGGTATTTTTAAAATACACATTATAAAAAATTATATTTACTTTATAATGTAACAAAATATTTTATAAAAAATACACATTATAATGTAAATTTAAATATTTTATAATGTGTATTTTTAAATTTATCTAAATATTTTTTAAAAATAAGTATATGATAAAATATAATATTTAAATATAAATATAACATAAAGGTGTATTTTTAATAATATTAAAATAAAAATATTTTATATACATTTATAAATGTAAAATACACATTATAAATATATTAAAAATAAATTTATAAAAAAATATTGTTTTTTTAAAATATTATACCATATAAAGTAAATTTATAAAATATTTATAATAGCTATAATGTGCACATATTCAATTTACTAATCTAATTTGTATTTTATGGGGAGATTCAATGTGCTATATTATTTCTTAACTTAATATTCTATGTATAAATAATATTGGTCACAGATTAGAAATACAAGTCTGGAAATGCCAATATTCAATCCTTTTAGCTTCATCTGGGGAGATTTTTTCACCAATGTTTGTTTTTTCACAGTAATTGATTCGTGGGTTGAGCGTCACCTTCTTTACCCTGCCTTTTCACTAGCGTTTCTCGTGGTGGCTTGTGCTCTTTGCTGCTCTTTCCAGAAAAAAAAAGGTTCACCCCAGCCCAGATTCCATGACTATGGATCACATACGGTATGTCATGGGTGATCATTGGATTTCTCGGGTTATCAAGGTCTCGTCGCTTCGAAAACAAGTACCTGCAGCTGCCGAGAATAAGAGCGAGAATCGATTTTCAAAAGTAGAATCGGTTAGAGGCGTATAAGCCAAGCCGCTAATGAAGAGCACAAATCGACTTTCCAGTACGGAAATCTAAATTCAGATTGATCCTACTCCCTTTCACTCAACTCTCGTCTTTTTTTCCTTTTTGCATACATCAAACTTGACTTTTCAGGAGACTGGCCCTTTTCGCCTATCCAAAATGATCGATCCAGAGCTCTCGTTGTCTTCCCACTTTCTGATTTTGATATCCAATAAGAAGAAGAATCAAAGTTTGGTGAGCCTAGTGATACGAAACTATCTAGCTTGGTTCGGAGATAGTGAGGAATTTTCTTATTGAATTGACACGAAATGAAAATTTACCTCTTAGATACGGAGATCATAGATAACTTCTTTGGCGTAATTCTCACCCACTGCCCTTCCTTGAAACAACATCTCCGTTCTCACCGGGGATGTCTCTTTCTTCTTGTTTCAATGTTTTCTTCAAAATGGATTCAGTGTATGAAGAAGGAAGCCTATGTAGGAAAGGAAGAACTACGACTCGATTTGTGTGAATTGGAGATTCTCCCGCGGCTAAAGTAATGTTCTGGTTTTCGGTCGCAACACAACCAGTTTGTGTTCGCAATGCCAGACCAGACTTTTTGATTGAACCAATGTCATGAATTTCTTTCATGAATGATGCAGGAAAAACCTGTAGGGATTAGTGCGTGAAACCGCACAAACTTACACTGATGCATGGGACTCCTTCAAGGAATGTTTTGTTCGAAAGAATCTAGCCCTATGTGAGCTTCTATAACGCATACCGACCATTCTAGTTCAAAAAACCCTTCTTTGATCAGAAAGACTCTATTAGCCGATAGTTCCCGAACCGAGATTGAAACCAATGGAATGTGAACCTTCTTCAGAATGTCATTTCTCATGCCTACTGAACCTCAACCCTCAGTTAAGGTAAGGCTAGGATGAGGTGCGTAGCAATAGGGCAATTGAGATCTCATACCCGGAAAAGAGAACTTGGAAAACTGGACTAGCCCCCATACTTTGACTTTGAGGACGATAGGGCTATGGGACTCGACTCGGAGCAAGTTCAGGCCTCCCGGTTAGCTAGGTAAAATTGACCTTCACTCGGCTCGGTAGAAGTCTAGCAAAGTAGTGTGATAAGATAGAAAACTCAGACGGGCATCTGAACCTCTTTGAACTTGAGTGAGTCCCTGGGATGGATCAAGAAGTAGTGGAGCCTCATCGATTGAGTAATCTATAGAAACTGAAACTGATTGATTGCTTCGTCTTTCAATTAGGATTTTTTTGACACGAGTTGAAGATCAAAGACAAGAATGGGACTTCATGGAGCTAATCTCTTTCATCAAATGAAAAGAACTTTTTCTTGCGTAGCGCTCACCGCACCCTTGGCTCACTGGACTGGAAAGGAAGGAATTGCTCTCACCCGCCCTACTGGCATGTGTGAAGCTTACAACCTTTGTCTGACTTTAGAACCAACAAAGAATGGTGTTTGGGCGGGCTCCATGGAATATCTGTTGGATGGTTAGGACATCCTCTATATATAGCGTGAACTTTTTGTCCCTACTTTCTGAAGTTGTTTTGGTAGACGTGTTCGAGCCGATGTTATCAAGATTCTCAGAAGTGACTGACCAAAAGACCAAGAGTCAGTAGCTGCCCTGAGATATGAATATGAAGAAAAGCCTGATTCTCTATTGTTCAATTCAAAGGTCTGAAGTGAATTCGTCCCCTCATTCTTTCATAGTGAAACTAGAACCTTGGTTTGAGCTGAGTCTAGATCTAGACCCTATCTCGGTGCTTTCATTGCATTGAACTTGCCCTACCCACCTAATCTTGTCACTATGGCCAATTTCCTAAGGTACTGGCTAAAAAGAAAAGTGCTAGAAGAAGTTGACTCTCTTGGTCCCGGTAGTCCAACGCTCGTCTACTGAGATGCTGCTACTTAGGCATTACTCAAAAAGGAAGAAGAAGTTTGCCCTTCCCCGTTTCTTAATTTCAATCGATAAGCTGTCGCAAGCAATCAAAGCCTTTTTCTTTGACTTTGATCCCAATCTTCTTTTCAGAGTTTGCTTGACCGATAGAAAGATTGCCGCTAAACCCCTTTGACCTAAGGCTAAACTGACTCCTACAGAGGGCACACCCTTCGCTTCGTTTTAGAACTAGTTACTCTTCACTCTTCTGGATATTGAGTCAGTTCATGGCCTCGCTAGAAAACTCAGGTTCTTCGGATTCTATGCTATGTCAAGGTCAAGTCAAACCTTGTTTTTTGGGTTTCAATTGTTCCCTAGGTTCCGGGCTGGATATCCCACTGATCGTAGCTTAAAACTTTAGGTTACTCTCTTTTCTTGGTGAAGTCAGAAACAAACCTGAGTGCCCCGATCAAGGTGATGAAGCAGAAGACCGAACCCTTAATAGAAAATTCTTTTTGTAAGGTGCTCACGAATCTAGGAATTACCTGCTCCTCCGTTGTGAGAACTCAGATAGCCCAGAAAAAGAATGAAGTCATGCAACCCTAATTAGGCAACCTTAATACGCTTCGGCGCTATGCTCATTAGCAAGCAGGACTGACTCTCTTCGCCCTGCCAAACAAAGAGAGTGGAACTGGCACTTCGGAAGCAGGATAGGAGAAACTCACCCTTTCTTAGTAATAAGGCTATCTAGTTAGCCTCGTCATAGTCGTAATTGTTAGAGCTTTCTTCAACCTGTTCAGGGGTGAGATCAGCTCACTAGACATTCACTCAATTGGAAGCTTTCTTTCTGAATGAGAAACCAACTCAGATCGAGGATCAACATTCTTTCTTCGGGCAGGATCACCCTGAGAAAGTCGCTCAATTGTATCTTCGTATATAGAAGAATAGAAGAGGTTTCAGTTTTAGTGAAAGCCAGTTCCTCGTGATAGTACATGTGGGATTTGGTACAAGAAAGATAATTGTGGGAACAAGTTCGCTACTAGGATTCAATCCTGCCTCGGGCAACCCTATTTACCGGATCCTTAGAGGTCTGCCCGTTCGGCGTCGGTACCTCGCATTTTGTAACACCCACATTTTTCTGCATATTCACTACAGATGTGTGAACTACCTTGGACTTGGACATGCCAGAGATCCTTACTCCCACTTTATTTTGAATGTCAAAGATCAAGAAATCCTGAGTCTTCCCCACACGAATTAATGAACGACCCGTCAGGTTCGAACTGACATAAGTGAATCGGACCAACACATATCTTCCATCAACAGGAGTCGCTTTGGTTACGTAGTTTGGTTAGTAGGGCCTTCCTACGTCTGCGGGCCCGTAGGCCATTGGGGTCGTGGAAGGTGCCTCGTCAGGTGGTCTCGAGCAAGCACTCGATCCTAAAGTCTCCCCCTGAGAAGCAGTCAGCTTTGACGGAAATCAACTCCGCCTTCCGGGAACAACTTCCCCACCGACCTCTTTGTAGCGCTCTGCTGACGAAAGAAATTCACCATTAAGATCTTCTCCTCATATAGGTTTGACATGATTTCAAAAGTACCCCCGCCAATTTTCTTCTTTCTCGAAATCCAAAATCTAATGCTTGTTATTGAATTCTAATGAATGGTTTAGCTGCCCCCAAAGCTTGCTCCAAGCTCCATATCGTAGCAGTCAAGGGTGTAGAGTTTCAGTGTACATGCAATTGTTTCAGCTTATCAAGCAAAGCAGTCACAGTTGGGGTTGGTGGTCTCATTAATGAAAACAAAATCGCTTTCTCATGAACTCAGATGGGTTGAGGTACTTTAGGCGGCTGAGTCGGGAAGAGAATTTGACGACGACCATCAGAGGAAGGAAGTATCCTCCTTCCTACCGGCAAGATTAGACGACCGCGGTCGCGTCCTCTTTCTGCTTCCTGAGGAGATACTGAAGAAGCACGCAATGGAGACGGCGAGAACTTACGAGAAGGTGCAACCTTGAAAGGAAGAAGGTGGAAGCAGAGTCTGAAGAGTTAGGAATTGAAACTTTTAGCAAGTAGGATAAAAATTGAAGAAGCAGTGATAGCTAACGCTTTGTATTCAGCTTCTGCACTAGAGCGGGCAACTGTTGGTTGCTTTTTCTAGCCTCAAGAAATGAGATTGTCACCAAGGTCAACGCAGAATCCAGTGGTTTGAGCGACGAGTTGTTGGACAACCAGCCCAATCCAATCTGCATCAGAGTAACAAAGAAGTGTTGAGATAAGGTGATTGCGGATCAGCGTAGCCCGGATCCACTAAGAAAATACAACTCAGGAAAGCAAAGCAGGCAGCGTAGCTAATAGAATCTCAGAAAAGAAGAAGAAACTCAAGTAGAAGCTCAGACTCAGATGGAAATCACTACTAGCTGCTGACTACACTACACAATGAAAAAGATAGGAAGACCCCTCATTTTTGAGCAAATAGGAAGCAAGCTTCTTTGTGTAGGGCGACCAGGCTCCACAGGGAGTCTCTCGGGTGAGAAGAGTTCCATCATAAGTTCAAATTTGAGGGACAAGCAAAGTCACAGGACTCATAGATAAGGAAAGCCAGGACAAGGGCGTAGCGCAGCATGTACTCATTCTCATTCGTAAAGTGTCCAAGTGTGGAAGCTTAGTCTAGCGCCTACGCAATATGACTCACTATTGAATGAAAAGACCGGTGACATCTGATTCTTGTCTTCTTGCTTGTTGTCCCTAATCTATGCTGACCTGTCCGAGGTCAGAACGGGGAAATGAAACTCCTAGGAGGGAATCCCGTCAAAGTACCACCCCTGCTTCCTCGTATAGGCCGGATTCTTCTAAAGCAAGGGGTCGAACCCGGAAAAGCAAGTGAAAAGCTGCCAGTGACTATAGAATCTCTGGATACTCTAACCGAAACCTATGCTCTCTCGTTCGTCAGCCGATCTTAGCTAGCTATATGGCGCTCAATCCTTTCTCTCAAGGCCACTCTTTGCGGGTCAAACTCCGCGGAATCAGATCTAGGCGGTTGATTACTACTAGCTTCCTTACTAGTAACTGTTGCTTTCTTTCTTGTAAAGGAAGGACCTCTAGGGCGCATTCCCCTAATGTGACACTTTTTTTTACTTCTTCGATTAGACCTTTAGTATTCGCTACGCTCATTCCTTTCTTCGTTATATGTGATGTGATATAAGGCCTCTAATTTATGTGTTGCGTTGGCTTCTTTCAGCCTCTTCACTCTTTGGAAATGGTAATCCTCAACAATTCCCAAAATGACAATTTTACCCTTATAGTGGGAATTAAGGCAAAATGAGTTACTACCAAGTTTCCCTTTCGGGTTTCGATGAGACTAATTCTCGTTGTTTTCATTCCCTTCCTCTCTGATTCTTCCTAAAATTTAGGGCTAAAGTGAAAGATTACAAATCTACCTTAAGGGTTTACACTTCCTAACCTTTCAATTATCAAGTAAAATGAACATGAAACCTCTCATTCATAAATGAATGAAATTCCATTTTTCTTTCTTTTTTCAAATTCTAAAATAGGGAATTGAACATAGAAGTTCGTTCAAAAGAAACTCTCTGTACTTAGGAAAATTCAAATAGATATTGAAAAAGAACAAATAGATTTTGAAAGTGTGAATCATTTTATGGTAATTCCCATTTGAACATAACCATAAGAAAATCACACAAAAAATCATGATAACACCAACATCTCATGCAAACACAACAGTAAATCAGTGGGAATAATAAAAACATGTGAAGTAGCATAACCTTATCTAAAATAAGACTGATTAGAATCTTCGCTTAAGTCAAGCTTGTACACTCTGTTAAAAATTCCCATTTTATTTCTTTGAAAGGGGAAAGAAACCAGATTTGAAAGTCACATCTGTAGGAAAGCAACCATAACATTCAGACCAATCCATCCTCTTTATTCTAAATAGAAGACCATCCTCCGTTCAATCTTTATAGATAGCTCCACGAGTCAACATTCAACAAAACAAAAAGATCTACTCGGTAGGGGTAGGAAGAAGAAACAACTCTACTCATAGAAAGTGTGCTAATCATTTTCAATGTCAGTTGTAATGCATTAAGGGCATAACCTCGAGAACCGGACCGACACCGACAACGAGAAAGAAAACTATCATCACACCTAAACCAACTCGCTCGAAACACTTCGCCGCAGCAGGTATTGAGATTTTGGAAAAAGGTACCTCCGTCCCCATGACCGACTCCACCAATGCAGAAACGTCGTGACTTTCAAGTAAAATAACCCTACGAAAACCAGGCAAATTATAATTTGGAATTTCCCAAAATTGATCATACGACTCTAATTGAACAAAACCGGGTGAATCATAGAGTGAGCTAGGCACAAACGTGTACCAGACTGTACACCCAATTCCAAAGATAACCAGAACCAAGATATGCCAATAAAATCCGTTAGAACAATAACAAAGGAATTCTAACAAGATTTTTGTCATCTTTGTTACCAAACTGCACAAACCAGTCCCTGAACTAGTATAATAAAATAACGCTTAGGGATTCAGAGAGCGAATCTTAAAATATAAGCCCAGAGATTTACTCAAAAAAGTGAACCTTTTCATTTGTGTTTCCGAATATTTGATAGAATGAGACAATAACTTAGAATGACCCAGATTCAAGCGATAATCAAATACCAGATAAAAATTCAGACGATGGAAATGATGGAATAGAAACAGGTTTTTGTAGTTGCTCAACAATATCTTGACACCAAGGAGAAAGTGAGAAACTCTTAAAGGATTCAATAGAATGTAATGGGTGAACTTGACTAATAATATCAGTGCACTTTTCCTTTTCTTGACTAATAATATCAGTGCACTTGTCCTTTTCTTTCTCCTCCAAAATAAGCTCATCGAAATCCTTACATAGTGAAAACATTTGAAGATTCTTTATCTCTCTTAAGAAATTGATCCATTCGATTTTGTTCATTTTGGTATCTTTTTTTAAGAGTAATACCTTTTGGTTTTCCCTGAATTCAATTCAGTTGTCTTCACCCTGGTCAACTTGTAGTTTTTCTTTAGACTATAACTACAGCTGCTGAGAGGTCACTGGTCAACTTGTCAACTTGTCAAGCCAGTTACAATCTTCTGTAGAAAGGCATTGAATAGAGTAACAAGTGGTTCTTTTGTGCTATATCCAGGGATTTTCCTGTAGGTGCCACTACCCAGTCTAAAGTAATCAAGTTAACCCTCTAGCATACTACTAGAGAACAGCACAAGTAAGACTCTGAAGGGGGGGAAAAGTAATGGTACCCCCCCTGTACAATCAACAGATAAAAAGACAAGATTTATAAAGAATTCAAAACATAGATTTTTTGGAGGAATTCAAATACTAATTAAGGCATACTTTCGCAAAGGCATAGATAGCCCAATAACTATCTGGCTTAATGATGATAGAATTATACATTCTAAAAAAG